>CM062821.1:36150189-36391672 GCA_031772345.1 Himalopsyche anomala
TTACGACCCAACTGGGTTACTTGATTAATTTTGCTTGTTCACGCGGGATTAGTTACTAACCGACTAATTAACTGTACTAATTTACCCAACTAGTGGGAACAAGCCATAATACTAAGCGAGTGATACGATGTTGTTATTCTTAGATAGTGTTTTAATTGTTAATAAAAAATGGTTTTAATAATATTGTGTATTTCTTGTTAGTTATTTAAGTTTCTTGTGTGATGTGCATCGCCTACTTATCACACATTTAAACCAAATGATTTATAAATTATCGATAAAAGATCTTGTCATTTATTGATACTGTTAATAATTTATGTTTTATCGAGCGAATTATCAATAATTTTATGCAAATATTTTATTATTAATAAAGTAAATAATAATATTCCTTATATTTGATAACATGCTTCAATTTGATAATTTAACTTTTTCCACGACAAATGATGTATTACTTGATAAATCTAATAATGGTAATAAAAATGTCATAAAAGATATATGTATGAACACTCAACTGTGTTATTGCATGGTTTATACACGTTCCACAAATGTATATAAAAAAATGATAAAATTCATAGAAAGATTGTTTTTTTTTATAGATTCGGCGGTAGCTTTCAGGAAGTTAATTTTAAAATATGTAAAATTAGATTTGATAACTTTTTTATTCCACTTGCCGTGCTACAACTTGTGACAGGTGTCTGATAATGTTTCTTAAAGAGGCGAATCACGTGTCACAAGTTGTAGTGCAGCAAGTAGAATAACAAACATATCAAATTTAATTTTATGCTGAAGATTGCTTCCCTGAATTAATAAAAACCGCGATGTTCTTAAAATAACAATATTGTGACTTATAAAATCGTTTTAATACGGTAATAATGAAGACAGAATAAGTAAATTACACGAAAAATATTTATAATTTGTATTTAAATTAAGAAAAAATAATATTCCATCGATACTTTATTATATACGGGAACTTTTATGATGGAATGAACATAAATCGCTTTCAACGCAAGAAATTTCTTAACACGTCTAATCTGTTAGAATCTAATGAAACCTTCTGTTTGTTATTACTGTTGTATGTTAATGAATTTCTTGTTATTAGAAAATTCGTTATACGCTTATGTTTCTGGGAATCGTGTTAGAACAAATAATTCGTATACAAAATAGTATTCGTTCTTTAGTGTTATATCAAAACCGTGTAAAAAATAAATAATTGTGTAATATATGAAGACAATAAAATTCGTTTAAAAATTTCTTGTCGGTAATAAAGTTTTTGTTTGAAGAATATGACAAGTTATAGTATAAAAAAGTTGGCACTAAAACAATTTTCAACGATTGAAATATTTTAAAAAAATTCACGTGAGGTAAACTCGTGAATAATATGAGAAAGTCACGAGTGACTCTGGATCATCACAAGATAAACATCATAGACACTCAAGAAACCCAGGTATAAATATAGATGTATAGATATGGAAAATTAAAAAAAAACAATGATTAAAAAATGACCCGATCGTAAACTTTTGACCGTCGATTGGGCGATCGAATTCACGATTCAAATGAAAACAACAGCTGAATGCTCAGATATGTGTATACTATATAGGTATATTAAAATTTCGGGCATATGGCACAGTGGTCATCGTCATTAGTTTCCATGCCGGACCTCACGGGATCGAATTCCAGAACGAACAGCATTTTTTAATCTTCATGTTGGAAGGCATGGATGTTTGTGATGTCTAAAAACTACCCCCCCCCCTCCCACAAGTAGTCTCTTCAGTTCTAGTCTTAAAATATTAACCAACTACTAATCTTATCCTAGTGCCTTACTTGTTATCCCTACTCTTTTAGAAAAAAGAGTTCTTATAGAAAACAAAAGTCGTTGAGATGCCATATGCTCCACATTTTGAGCGAAGGTGGATTAAAAAATATATCCAAGTGTATATTTTTCACACACACTGACAATAGGGTTGTTATTTCTGAATTCACCTGTTTACGTCTTCGAGTGGAAGAAATATTTGTGTACGACTCAAAAGTCTCGTAAAATTATAATCCATAAAGAAACACAAAAAGTCAGTTTAGTGCGCTTTTGCAATTTCGTTAATCACACGAGACGCCCCAGGCGCAATAAAATTTGGTGGCTCTGTTTTACGGTTAACATAAAATCGTCAGAAAATTCCAAGTAAAATTATAAAAATAAATTAAAATCTGTATAAAAAGAATATGGGTTATATAATTATATATTTTATAAGGCCCCTGAGATTTGGAAGCCCCAAGCACGCGCCTCATTTACTTATAGGGTAATCCGCCACTGGTTAGAACGATAAGTAATAGTGTTATAGTGCACAAATAGAGATATAAAAATCTAATGATTTTCGAAAATGATGATTGTCTCAAAACAAGGATATTGCTTTAACAGTTTAACGCATTCTGCCAGTATAACGACGATGTGATAAATCTTAAATTTATACATTTCAACGAAACATTTTATATTACATAATTTAAATGCATCTCAGCGCGCCAGAGATAACTTTAATATTGCCTTGAAATTGAATTGTTAGATATCATTCTTAATTACATTATAACAAATTTATCCTTGGACTGTTCAACAAACTTTCATTGAAAGCGGATCTGAAGTTTGTTACCAAGTTCTAATTTCAAGCTGATTTGTTGCACTTGATTAAGCTTTGGCACCATCTAGAAATAAAGCTGTTTCTACGAAACGGACTTGTATGGGACTAAAAATACATTTCGTATACGTTTATACATTTGTAGTGTGCATTCTCCAGTCTCCCCAATATGCACGCTTGCTTTTTCGGATAATATTCAACCCATTTATCCTTAAACCGATTCTAAGAAATATAAATCGCTTTTTTATTTATATCAGAGTCGAGAAAGTTAGCTATAACACGCACACTAGCTTATTGTAGGGAAAAACTACCACACAGTGGGTATTTTCGTATATATTCATACTAAAAGAAGATTAATGCAATGTATTAAAATGGTACTGGTCAAATAAAGGGACGAAAGCAATCATGCATTGAATATGTGAGTATTCCTGTCATAGTTATAAAAATAATGAGCTTTTTGTTGCGTTGAACATGTCGAACAATTTGAGAGTTTTATTTCTTATTAGTAAGTCCGTTTACATTATCAACGAACGTCAATAAAAATATGAGCACCGTAAAATTCAAGAAAATTGGCATCGAGAATCGGCCGATATCTTAAGAATGTAGAAGAAGAAAATTATATGTTATATATGATGATATACACGATTCAAAATTCAGTATTCAACCTCGATTTTCGACAAATTAAAATCGAGCTTATAACAAAAGTGGCAGTTTACATAGTCACGTATAACAAACATGGCAGTTATTGGACGAATTTTACAAAACAATGTAAATTACATTAAAATGGTAAGATTATACTAGTAAGAATATTTAGCATAATTTTTTTCAGACGTTTTATGTAAAAAATAAAAATACGGATTAATTGATTTGTCAACATTTTAGGAATATGAAAACTGCCACCATTGTTTTCACAGTCCTTATAATGATACATGAACAGTTGTAATGTATCCAGAATTTTAGCTAAAACGTACTATTTTCAATAAAAAATATCGTTCGTAAAAATTGCGTATATTTTAGTTTTTTCAACAAATTGTTTAATTCCGGCAACTAACAGTTTACGTAACCTAATTTGTTTTATAAATATACCGCAGATAAAACGGTAAAATAATATTTCATAATAATATACGGATCGGCAAACACGTCAATCCGATAGTTGGCGGTAGTTTTTTCGATTTTCCGTCATTTTGGAACACTTTCCACCGATTTTCCCGCGCGAAACTTCCAGACTTTGCTCCGTCTTCCGGGTATCCCGTGCGTGCCGATCCTCACGTCCGCCAAACCGAAAGCATTCATAACTGCAACCAAGTCACAGTTCGACTGGATGACTCACGACATGCTTAGCTAGTGGACCATGAACAGACAGATACAGGCACGCCACGATATACATTTCGTTGTACATACATCGGTATTTTATATCGCGTGAAATTTGTAGCGCGAATAAATCGCAATCAGCATTTTTTATTGGACAGTGGCGACACGTGGCAAATTGGTGGAAATTGAAACATTCAAAATCAAAATGTTAATTATTACTTATTTACCAGCAGTACGTAAAGCTTTATTCTATGATTTAAACTATAAATTTGCAGTGATTTAAATGTAATTAATTTCAGTTCATAAATAAGTATTTTAGGCGGAATAAACTGAAGAAATAATCTTGTAATATAGGTATTGATACCAATTACTAATCCAATTAAGGCGAATGTGCCAAAAATAAATTAAGGGGTGAAATCTCTATGGACAAAGAGTAGCTATAAACCAGGTCTTGATTCATTAGACGCCGGAAGTGAGTGATTTATTCGCGAGTCGAACAATTTATATCAATTGTAAAATCTGTTCGTTCATTCAAATGAGTCGTGGTTCAATTTTAATTTGATTCTCCACGAGGTATTTGTTTTCTCACGTGATACAACATTTATACAATATTATTTTTTACACGTACTTTTCTCTCCTGTAATATGATTGACAAATCATTACAATTAATCAAATATTTAATATTCATGGTCGAGTTGTGTGAGTAAAGAAACAGGGCATCATTCATTTTTCTAGTGCTCATTTTTTAAAAATTAATAAAATTAAATTTTGAAGTTGATATTATCAAAAATAAAATTTAAACAGATGCAAGACACCTGACAGATTGACATGTTCTTAATTTTTCAAATCTCCGCTGTGAGGTATGTGTATGTCCTGAGATAAGTGTATGTATAGAAATTGCACTATGTTCAAATATGCGCTGTAGTATCATACTGTTCTTAGAAAGGAAGTGTATGAAATGAATACAAAAGTGACTGAATGGCATCCCGTACCACTCGAATACAAACAGAAAATAGCAAGCATATCGAGTCTTTCAAATGTATATTATCCTACATCCTGGTAATTGACGAACCCGATTGTGACGGTAAAAATAAACCCGACTGCTTTATTCTTATCCCAAACCCATAAGTAAAAAAAATATAATAATTTCACTGTACGACAGACAGGAACTATTTATTATTTACGTTTATATTTTTGATATTTCAAATTCCAACCGTCATACATAAGACTCATGTTTTCTGCTCTGGAATTGTCAATTAACAACCATTTTAAAAATCTTAACATAAAGTGATGCCTTGAGAAGTGCAGTTAGCCTAGTAGTATTTTAGAAAACATTGAGCTTGATGCGTTAGAACATAGTTTCTCAACATTTTTGAGCCCATGGCCCCTTTTGAGTCTCATATTTTTTCCGTGGCCCCTATATCCACCCGAACAAGTAAGTTTTTTGAGACTGGGATATTGAAAGATTCCAAAATAATTTTCAATTCTTCGAACATGTTAGGTGGCAGATTTCAAAATTTATCCTAGGAAGTTACGAAATTCCCAAAATAAAAAGACGCGAGATTCTTTTGTTTTGTTCTTAGTGGATTTTTTTCAATTTTGCCTCGATTTTCAAAACCTGTGAGCTTATGGATGAAATTGAGAAACCGTTCGTTAGAATATTCTAAATTTCTTTTAGTATCATTAAACTTTCCCTTACTATGCAAAAAAAGCACAAGCTCCTGAGCTGTGTATCCGCTACACATCAGGCAAACAGGATTGAATCATGACAATTGTATGTAGTACTGCTGTAATAGCGTTATATAGTTGTCATGATTCACTCCCTTTTGCCTGATGTGTAACGGATACGCAGCTCAGAAGCTTGTGCATTTTTGCATAGTAAGGGAAGGGTTAAAGTAAAGTAAGCTTAGTAAATACCTACTGCAATAGTGTTTTCTTACTAAAATAAAAATATACAGTCCACAAAAACACTAAATAAAAGCATGGTTGTATCTAAGTCCAATTGAAAATTTTGTGATTTTTCTATTACTAATATATATTTTAAAAAATATCTCAGATTCATCCGATAGTTGAAAAATACTTCTAGAATATTATTAATCATGGTTTTGGCCCCCCAACACTACAGCCAGGAAAAGACGAAACCAATTTTCTTCAGTAATTTATATCGGTAAATAAAACTATTGCCTTATTATCGAATTGATATATAGTTACCCAATCTATAAAAATACGCTTTGTTGAATAATTTAACGGGAATATGCGGAAGTAGGTCTAATGAATATTTTATAAAGGTGTGTTAAAATTATTGTGTAACATTTTATTTCTTAATTTTTAATCGTTACTTATATTTTATTCCGCGCATCCTGTAACGAAATAACTCTTCGTGTATTATAAAATGCTCAATCAACCGAAATTGTAATGCTACGACAGGTTTAATATTGTTACCTTGTACCAAACTCGTCTGAAATTATTCCACGGACGTATAATTTAACATTATTTGTTTTAACCTCTTTTGACCACAGCCTACGCGATTGATTATGCGATGAGTATCAGGTGTAATCCATTTTTTTTAATATTAAAATATTTATCGGTATTTATCAGTCTTCGTGAAAGAAACGTGTTTATTTATCTTTTGATAGCCATGACTAATATTATTTAATAACAAATAATTAAGGTTAAAACATGTAATCAATCATTCTTAAGTTAACTATATCTTAACAACATGTATAGCTTCGCATATCGGAGAGTTCAAAGTGTGTCTCTATGTCGAATTTCATTTTAATGTAATGATATTAGTACCTATGCTGTATACTCAACTCTTTTTTTACATGATAGATGCGTTTCACAAACTACCTGTAAAGAAGTGATAGGATGCATAAAAAAATTGAAGATTGGCACATTGTGGTATGAAACATCGCGTAAAAAAGATTAATAACGAAAACACAATAAGTGAATTACACAAAATATTAATTATTGTTGAGCTTTAAAGCATACATGTTTGATACCGATTGTATTTTTATAACACAAAGGTATAAAAATAAACAATGGCGTGGTTAACCCTTCCCTTACTATGCAAAAAAAAAAGCACAAGCTCCTGTGCTGTGTATCCGTTACACATCAGGCAAACGGGAGTGAATCATGACAATTATATAACACTAAAACAGCAGTACTACATATAATTGTCATGATTCACTCATGTTTGCCTGATGTGTAACGGATACACAGCTCAGAAGCTCGTGCGTTTTTGCATAGTAAGGGAAGGGTTAATGGTTCTCGCGAGTCTTTGAGAGTCTGAAAAGAATACCAATAAGTTCATTTTTAATTTTCAGCTGCAAAAATTATTATTAATATATTTATTAATAATCCCAGACCATTTAAGAAACGAAACATGAAAATGTTCAGAATAATTTTAAACAGATATTGGTTTACCAGAAATTTTACAGGAAGCCATATTAACAAGGGGCTCGCATAATTTCAAAAGCTGTTTGCAGTGTCCTGGGAAAGGGGTAAATTTATATATATTTCTTGTATAAACGCAGTAATTATTAAACTATGCTAAATTTACTTACATCATCTTACATGTATTAATATTAATAGCTGAAAATTGAGATTGACACAGAAATACGTTATATTTTGGCTCAGATTCCATGTTTCAAACGTTAAACGTAAACCATTGTAGATATAATAATATATATGCGTCAAAAACACTAAATTTATAATACATCACTACAATTCATAAATAAATTTCTAATGAAACTTTATTCATTGTATAACGCATAGATCTGAGAATATATATTTTTTTAATTTATCAAGGGGCTCGCCAGCTCACGTCATATTTAAAAAGGGGATCGCGCAATCCTTCCTCTTCCAACCCACCCTTGGCTATAAAATATAGATACTATCATATATCAATTTTAATTGGTGCTAATTTACTTTATTACATTCTATATTATCAATAAATCTTTATAATGACAAAACGATATCAAATCACTATCGATATGACCCCATTTTTTACTTTCTTCTTTATCTCTACGCATAATATCGACCAAGTAACATTCACTGTCATTAAAGTTTCTACAAGTTTATTGCAGGTATTTTGACCGTCTATGCTCCATAAGAGATATTATCACTGATGTTCCAAACATAAAAAGCAATAATTCAAAAATATTATTGAACCATAGACTGCATAATATTATCTCTAGATCGATAACATATTTACATAATTTATTAGTAGATTATTTTTCGCTTATTTTTTTGGCAAATTATTTTCGCACACGGGATATTTTATTAGGGCTTTATAGAAGGTCGTTTTTTCTAGACTAAATAAATATTTCGTTACAATTTTACAATGCTGTCAGATTGCTGTTGGTTTGTTTTTTGTATAAACTATCATGTTTAAAGATATAAATATGATACAAATATAATTAATAGCCTTCCCCTTTAGAATTTTGGGTTATGGTAGAGTAATAAATAAAGGAAAATTTTAAATGGATTTCGATATGGTGAACACGCACAGAACAGAGCATGGTTTTAAAATACTGTTAATCATGTCTGTATAAATACAGGGCCTGGTGTATTTTTATCTTTTAGAAGGAAATACTCATATGATCATAAAATGATTCATTGTTGTTTTTACATGAGTTTGAACCACTGAATTATTGTAATAAGTTGCTCCATTAGAATGTATTTTACTCCGCATAGATAGCGGATATGGCAATGAAATACTTTCTGTTGAGATATAGTATGGTTGTATGCAATACAATTGGGCCCGTTAGAGGTGAAGCGAGCCAACTAGTTAATGGTAAAACCTTTTCTTCGACTTATAAGTACTATCACATCTTTACTTGTTGCTTTGTTGGATTGCATATTTTTATTTTACGATGATAACACTATTGCAACGTGTATTAACTGAGGTTACTTAACTTTTACGATACTTTAAGATGTGTGGAATATTACAGCGCATCTAACTTTTGTTTTCTAAAATACCACTTGGCTTACTTCACCTCTAAATGGCCCAGTTATTTTTTAGTTCATTGTAAAAAAAATCTCGATAAATTCTTATATATTTTTTTGAGAAATCAAATAGATTAAAACCTTCTTTTTATATATTATATTAACAAAATATTTATACAAAACAATTTCATATAGCAAGAGCTCGAGCTTTGTGAGAACCAATAAAATCTTCAAATACAAAACTGTCATTTATATTTCAAATATATGTGTGTGTAAGTGTATGTACATATGTGTGTTATATAAATTAAAATATTTAAATCAATTTGAATTAAGAATAAGTTGCATAGTTATGTTGGTATAATTGGTTTTGGTGCTCAAGGTGGTGATGCGAAATATTGTAGGTGACGCAATTCAATGGTTACAGAAATTACCTAATTTATTTTATTCTTTAAAAACAATAGAAATATTAATGCAAGGAAAATCAGCCATTGGTAATTGATTATTAATTTTATGAAGAAGGCTATAATTTGATCTTCGCGCATCGAATAACAATACAAATAAATTACTAATGTCACAAAAATAATATCATTATAGACAACAGCATAATTGAACACGTTTAATTTGAAATTTCTCGTGCATTATTGAGTTAATAGTTAATTGTTTGAAAAAAATTGCATGACAGCTCAAAATGATTCGCAAAATGATTTAGCGATAAATCTAAACTAGAACAGATGGACGACAAATAGAATTTAAAAATAACTTGTCTAAGGATAGAAAAACACTATTTATGTAGTTAAGGATGTTTTAAATTTGGTTTTAATAAATACTATAGCTGATATAATAAGTGCTTTTATATTATGTTCATATGTTTTAAATGGAAAAAAAAACAAATTCAACGCAAAAAATCTTGACACACAAATAATGGAGATTGATAACACCGACTTTTGCTTGTCTTAAAATTGAAATAGACTTCAGCTAATTTATATATGTTTGTATTAAAAAAATCACAAGGCTATCTTTGACCTATGAGGCCCTAAAGGTTTGAAATTAAAAATGTTTGTTATTTTTATTGTGTGATTATGTAAATTATTAAGCGATGTCTCAATCTGAGCCTTCAAATGGCATCTCTGGTGTGAACCTACTCTACAACTGTTTATCTCTTGAATTCTAATTTCAGCAAAACTTTAACGAGCTTTAAGAAAAATTAAGTGAGTAAAAAAAACTCTTAGTGGATTCATATTAAATTTTCTAGCATCGTTGTGTATTTAACTCCACTAATCTCCCGGTTTCGATAAACTAAATTTATAAAATCAAATACGTTATATAATTTACAACTTTTTGAATCAGCTAGTAATTGTGTTCAGGGCCGGCGCTACCATACAGGCGAAATAGGCAATCGCCTAGGGCGCAAATCATTAAGGGGCGCATAAGTTGAGTAATCAAATTATTTTTATATTCTAATAACAAATAATAGTTTATGCTTGTATCTGTTCGTTATAATTATGTATCGTATTCTATATACTTCGAAAAAGGTAAGTTGAGCGACTGACTAACAAACAGTTCTCGTTAAAAACTTCTTTTGAGATACTTCCATTAGGAGGCCATATGATTCACATAGAGAGCGGACATGCATGTAAAAAAATATTCCACAGTTTGTTAAAAAGGGGGCGCGCCAATAACCGTTGCCTAGGGCGCCAAGTAACCTCGCGCCATTTATGCATGAAATGTATTTTTTACATAATTAAAAAAAAATCCTATTAAAAAACCGTTATAAAGGCGGCCCTGGTAACGAATCTGTTTCTCTGTTTCTCGGAATGTATCCAGCATTCACAATGAAGTACAGGAAAACAAATGGTTTTGCCGAACGATACATCTTCACATAATTTCTTATTAATATTAATATTTATCTTTTAATATTATTTTTTGACACAGTACTGGTATGATATGTATCAATAATGTTTATATTTCAATATACTTAAAATATATTGAGTTTTACATATTATTCTCTCCGCGAGGGTGAATTTTCAATACTTTTACAGATATTAAAAGGTGAGCTTTGAAAAGAATGTTGAAAATTTTAAATAAAACACGAATTGCAAGGGTGGATGGACTGAATGAACTTGGATAGGCTCGCGCAAGCCCCTGTTAAACTTAAATATGACCGGTGAGCCTCTTGTTAAATTACATTCAATTTTATTTTTTAATTCTCCATTTGACAGATAGTTTTTCAACATTTAAATAGGCATGAATGCCCAATAAAAGCTACAAAAAATGTTATTATTGATCTATTTGATTTTCTTAACGTTTAATAACAACAATTCTTCATCAATAAATAGTGCGTTTTGGTTGAGATGCGATTTTTTATTGAAAAACATAGGAGTTCTCTTATTTATCACGCCATATTATTTTTTTTCATTTTTTTATTACAATATAATAATAAGAAATGCCTTACTAGGAATTGAGTAAGGCTTACTCAACTTCTATTAATCCTATTAAGCCAGATTCTATCAAATAAACAAATGTTTTTAAATTAACCATTTAATAATTTGTCTAATATGGGTGTCGCAGTAGACAGTGGCACACCCTTCAGCCGATAATTTGATGTGCACTATAGGCGTGGCTTCGACCCACCCACATATTATTGAAATCAAATATTGATCTATAAATATTTCGCTGATAGAGGGTTTAAAGAAGTGGTTCTCAACTTTTTATTGATCTGCACCCCCTTGGATCTTAAAATTTGTCCTCGTGCCCCCTTGAAAAATATATTCCGATTTTTTAATTTCTGAGATAACATTTATTGCAAGATAATATATTTTTTTGTCATGTACATTGCAATAGAATTACAAATTATTAATTTATTACTTTTCCAATTTAAAAAACAAAATATTTAAAAAACCAAGTAGCCATAAAAGTGAATAACATTTAAAATTGGAAAGTCTACTTTAATGCATATAAAATAGTATTCAGCTAAGTAAAGTTAAAGCTCTCTCTAGTGCAGTGGTTCGAATGTGCGGCCACCAGAGGATTTTGCTGCGGCCACCAACAGCTTCATAGTAAATATTGATATTTTTAAAAAATGTGTTTTTAGTTGTAGATGGGAATTGTGGAAGGGGGGGGGGATTCTTTAACCATCACAAACATTCATGCATGCGAAATTGAAAAAATGCTGTTTGTACTGGGATTCGAAGCCAATGAAGTTGAGCACTGGGCCACGAACCTGACAAGTCTTACCTACTGTTATTTTTTTGTGTGCTTGTTAGTAGATATATTCTTCCTTTGCATGATTATTGCATTATAATTATTCTAAGTTTACTTGATTTTGTCTTTAAATCAACAATGCAAAAAATCGCTGCTTTAAATATGATATTTTAAATTATTGTACGAACCTTTTATTCTGCATCATAATGCAATATGTAAAAACTAATACCCAATAGTTAATTGTAAAGTTTTACCTAACGGGGGGTCAAAATTATTCCAAGAACTTTGTCCCATGTCACTTTTACTGTATTGTTCAATTATATGGTTGGTTTTTGTCAACTTCAAACGCTTCCGTTTGCAAAACGTTCACAAAAGATGCAGTAGTATTTTTTATAACCTAAATAGGTACTCATCCTTTCTCAGTTGTCATTAAATTAATACCAGATGTGGCTAGAATTTTACAGTCTCACAAGGTCGAGGAAGTAAGTTAAATAATCAACAATAGAACGGACAAACCTATTGATGCTTTATGACATAGTAGAGTTTAATCCCAATACATGCGGAAAAAATGTTTCTTTTTAATAAAACAATATGAGATTATTGATAGTTTCTCAGTAATATACAAATTGCTTATACGCACCGATTATGAGGTTATAGGAAATTAAGAAGTCATTGATATTTTTCAGGTATATAGCACAATATCTATCTTAACTAGAACAATATAAAAAATATATTCAAATACAGCTTTGCTTGGTGCCTATTTTTGATTGATACAATTTTTTAATTCAAATTTGTAGTTTCGAGGAAATATAACATTTTCGATGCATTCTTTTTTTACGAATTATTTTCTTGAGCAATAGATAAACAAACACACTGTGAACTATGATTTTTTGAATATAATATTATGTAAGTAATTTTGAACGTGACACGTAAATGAAAATTTTAGTATCGTATAATACCTATATGTATAAATCAATAATTGTTCAGAAAATAACATATACCCAATAAATAATTGATGTTATCATAAAATATAATTATTATTGTGCTTGTTATCCTCAATTATAATTTAAGTATTATGGTCTGCACATGATGAACATGATAACGCCGAGTCCATGGGCGAGTGGTCAACGTCGTTTCTTTGGGTTGCTGACCCAAACGAGCTCGAGTCCCAGTGCGGGCGGATTTTTGCAATCAGTTCATAGATTTCTTTTCTATGGCATGGATGTCTGTGATGCCTAATATTCTATTCCACTATCCCTTAAATTACTATGATGTAGTGAGAATGATCAGCCACCCATGTTCTAGCCATAACTTTCAATCTCTTCTCTCTTTGAAAAAAGAGGGGGTTGAGCAACTGAGTAACAAGCAGTTCTCGTTAAAAAATAATAGTTTGAGTCTATATGCTTCAAAGTGGGAGTGGAGACATATAAGCTAATATTATTATATTCTACTATATTTTTGTCTAAGCATTGGATGTCCTATCTAGTCGATATGCTTAAAAAAATAAATGCATTTATTTAAAGATCTTTCTTTTGATGAGTTTTATTATCAAGCTCTATTTTTTTATTTGACATATTTTATCATAAAATATTTTTCCACATTTAATTGACATTGTTGTATATATATATATAAATATATAAAATGCCTTCTGTGTTCTATCTATAAGATAAATATCGATTTTTCATTAACATTGGAACATTTATGACAAATATTTAAAATTGTCTACATTTTTTTTTTTTGCATACCTACCTAATCAAAATACGTTATATTTCGGTTTAAACCGGTTAACCGGTTTTATTGCCAGAAATAAACCGAAAACCGGTTAGTTGGAAAGTCCGGTTAATTGGAAGCCCTACAGTGACAAGTATGCGAATTTCTTCGACTTACATATATGTACTATAAGTTCTCTAACGTACTTTTATTTGTACAACTTATTCAATTTTACAGATATTCATTTATTTATGTACAAATGTAAAAATATATATTTAAAAAGGCTCGTATTTTTCTGGTCAGAATTTTTATTAAATGGTCAGAATATATCGGTCAGAATAAATAGTCATAATTTAAATGAAATTAAAAAAAAACCTAACCTAACCTAACCTAACCTACTAATCAAAATTGTTATTATATATTCTGACCGATTAATATTTTTATTTTGACCGTTCATATTTTTATTCTGACCAAAAATTGATTTAAATTCTGACCATTTAATTTGTTTACATTAAAAAATCGATCAGTAACACTCGTATTTGTATAAATAACACTGTTAAATTGTATTTCTTATCAGTTGATAATTCTCGTCATGAGCGAAACCAGTCCTGATCTTGCTTAGTAAAATTGGAAATAAGTACTAAGGAATATTGTGTTTTTTTTTTAATATAATGCCTTTCCACCACGTATTTATTGGTAGTGATCACCCTAAAAGCGATCAATAAACGTTCACATTCGAAGATTGTTGCGTTGACCTCAAACCACATAGGATTAAAGTAATTTGACCGTGCTGTTATCATTTTTTTAATAATCTCCGGTAAGTTTGCAGGAGTGGTGCCATCTCGCATCTGACACCAGATTCATTTAACTAATGAAATCCTTGTTGAAGAATTTAATTGGGTGAGAGTTACGATGTGCCCAATATTGTGCATGATAATATCAGCAGTCAGTTGCCGGTTGCAAAAATTGGTATTGCAAATAATAAATCATACAATAAAATTATTGTACTCGCTGAAAAGAGGTGTTGTGACGATTATCCTATTGGTGCCAAGTGTGACGCGACTAGGGATCGCAATCCCGGGATCCCGACGGTTTTGTTTGTCCTGATATCCCGGGATTGATAATCCGATATTCAAATTGTAAACCTTCATAGTACAATAGTGCTCGCCAAGTATTTATACTGTCCGCCACTAAAATATGTATATAATCTTTTCAATATTCTGTATCTGTTTTTTTTTCAATGAATATACTACAGAAACTGTGACTTTCGTCAAATTTCTATGAAGACCTATAAAAATTAGCGAACGATCTGCAATCTCAACTCATAATATTGGTTTTTTGGTAATCGTGTTTGAAAATATACGAATAATGTGTGTTTAATAATATTGTATTTAACAAAATAGATATCGACTGTGGAAAGGAAAAAGGACGTAACATACCGTTTTTTTCGATTATTAGAATCAATACAACTTAATGCACATTATATCGAAATATACATTATACTAAATTTGGCTTTTAAGTTAAAAAAAGATCATGTGAAAATTGCGATCAAGAAAAAGACTGAATAAAAGGTTTTTTTCTTAAATACATATTTAATTGATATCAGATAAAGTCAATTAAAAACCAATTTATCAGTCTCCATGCACTTAAAGTTTGTGTATATTGCATAATTTGCCTTTGGCCCTAAATCATCAAAAAACGTTTTTTGTGCCTCCTGTAAAATTTGTTATGTGATGTTTACGTTCTTTTTCCTTTCCACAGTCGATATGGTAGAAATTAATCAAAAACTTTTTTACAAAAAATAATAACATTCGAGAAAAAATAAGTATAATATGTAATGAAAAATTTGTACATCTGTTTGATTCTCTTTACGATGAAAAGACATGTCGCGAGAAGGTAAAAACAAAGATTGACAACACACATGAATTAAAAAAGTAATCTATCGTTGCTTAGGAGAAAGAAACACGTCTGTATTTTCCATGAATTTGATCAAAAATGTTGGAAAAAATATGTAAATAGTTAAATTAGAAATTATTTTATGTCACTATAACATATTATTGCTTTATGTTGGATACAATATATGTCATGGAAATGTAATAGAGTATATCAGAAGAAACTGGTTTGACAAGAACTGATCATAAATCAGTAGCTCACTGCTCAACTCTCTTCGGAGATGGTAAGGATATCAAAATAGAACTACTTTTTAAGAAAAAACTGTAAATCAATTGTAAATTCAATGTATGTTTGTTCCAACTCTGGCATTCGAAGCTGTGACTACGCGTTATACATTAGTATGAAGAAAGCATAAGCTTTGAATAGTTAGCAACAAAGCTGGCATATTTAACGTGACCATTTATTTTTTCCCCTAAATCGGGACACCTAAAAAAATGGTACTTTTAGGCGCCTCACACTTTCATACAATACAATAGACTAGATCAGTGGAGGGGAATTTGCGGCCTCTTGGCTACTCTGATGCGGCTTTTTTAATTGATCAAAATATTTACTTTGATCAAAAAATTAGACGCAAGAGTTTGAAAAAAGAGCGAATTCAACCCACTATATGTTCGACAGTCGAAAAAAAAGGAGGGGGGGTCAACCTTTTCTTTACAGCGGCTTTATGGAAAATCAGATAAATTAATGTAGCTTTTAAAAATGAAAAGCTTCTCTACCCCTGGACTAAATAATAGTTTCTCTCAAACCTTTTGAACCCGTGTCCCTTTTTGAGTCACATATTTTAACATGCCCCCCATACACATACAAATAAGTTTTTATACAAGACTCTGGGATTGAATGATTACAAAATGAAAAGGCGCGAGAATCTTTTTTTCTGCGAGTTTTTCTCTTTTTGAAAACGGACATTTTGACGTCCCAAAGCAGTGCTCGGGGACACCGGGACGACTGGTCACATTTGACATAATAAATGATATTTTCAAATCATGTTATCCCGGAAAAGATTTTTTAAAACCGCAGAACATAAAAAGTGGTGCCATCCCTAGACGCGACGAATCAATTTGGCGCTCCGCTAAAATATTGCTGAGGCGAAATTATTATTGCTTATCTGTCATTCAGTACTCGGTCACCCTTTCGACAGATGGTGCTCATTTCATTACACCCTCAGCTTACGTGACCAAAGTCATCTAGCATCTTAGCTCTTAGTTATGGTGGGAATATTTTTCTGTTCACCGTTGATAGTGAGGGATTTCCAACTGGGGTATTCGAAATTTATGACCGTCTTTAAAAGTTTAAATTCTTATGAATACACTCATTATTACGCATATTAAATATTGAGTATTGTTATTTAACATTGTTGTAAGCACGTAGTACTGTCGAAAAGTCTACGAAAAAATGTTTTAGATTATTTTAAGAACAATATTTCAGCTATTTTTTTGTGGTAACTCTCTTAGAAATGTATTAGAATAAGCGATGAATAGATCGAAAATAAAAACGATTTGTTGATTCTGCAGCCTATTCAATACCAATAGGTCAGAAACTTTTTATATCTTGCTGCATATTTCTTATTCAGTAATAAACTGTAGAATAATATTTTACAGAAAATTTTAATTTTGTTTTATTTTAGAATCACTTATAATGTAATTGGTTATTTCATTTTAATATCAATTGTTGTTTACAACTTTGGATTTTTGTATAAATAGCATTGTTAAATTATATTTCGTATCAGTTGAGAATGCTCGCAATGAGCGAAACCGGTTAATAGGTATTAAATAAAGTGGAATGAAGTACAAAGGAATATTGTGTTTTTATTAATAAATAAATAAAAACAGTTTTTCTTGTTGCTACTTTTTTGAAGTCCTTAAGAAGGATTTCTAAATTAATATAATGCTATATTATAGATAGTGAATGAAGTATATTTTAATATTTTATCTCATCTCTGAGATACCCTATCATTACTGTTTGTTGCTAATATATTGTTATCAAAACTATGTCATCTAATTTTTTAATTTTAAACGGAATTTTTTTCAACCACTGCGAAACGCGAAACCTCTAATTTTACGTCGTATCTCGTTTTCTAAAAGCTGCTCTAAAATTATCTTATATTGATGAGTTTCTTAGATTATTTGCATTAAGTTGTTTTAATGCAATTGTGATACGTACAACATCACTTGCACATGCACATTGCATACGGTACTAAGTTTATATCAATCGTACATCCAATATATTAGAAAGTTTAATTTATATAAGGCGCAAATACTTAAAAGAAAGATAAGGATGAAACGATAAGCCGATAAATTGTGTGTAATAAATAAATTATCTTAAAGTAATTGAAAATTTATTATTGATCAACACAAAAAAAAAATAGTAATAAAAGTTTATTATGGATTTATTTTTAAATATTCACCAATGCGTCAAATATTTTGAAGTTGAATGATCACTAAAGATATTAAGTAGAATTGAAATCACAATCACCCACATATTAGATCTAAACTTTAATTGAAAAAATCGAAATTTGTTATTGACCTTACCGGGTATCGAACCCAGACCCACCAGGTCAATAAACCCAAACTCTTGCCAACTTGATCACTTCGTGCGACGTTATCTTAAGGGTGGGAAACTTTCAGCGTTCAAGTCCAACATTTTGACCGATTTTTTTTACATTTATTTAAAAAGGTTTACTTAAGTAATAGGGTAAAAAATATCAACGTATTTCAGTTCTACAGTTTTTTTTATATTTTATGCGTTGATAGCTATTTCGGCTTTTGCCATCGTCAGAAATATGAACTACTAGTCGAAATAGCTATCAACGCATAAAATATAAAAAACTGTAGAACTGAAATACGTTGATATTTTTTACCCTATTAAAATGGAGTTCTACCAAGTAAATGCCAAATCAATAAATTTACTTAAGTACTCTACTGAAGTTTCTTGAATGCGACCAAATAAGTGTACATATTATAAATGAATGCGGCCTTCCAATATGAATAGGTTTCTCATCCCTGTTTTCAAGTATCTAGCATCTAGATTTATCTAAGATCGAGATTGTAACGTTATCTCGTCTCTAAATTGTGGTTTAACCAGATGTATACGTTTAATAAATATCATCAGCCACTCTTCGCCGAAGAATAAACACCTACAACATAAATATATAAGTAGAACACAAGTATTTTTTTACGAATCTTAAAATTTTTTCATTTTTATTGCCTCGTTATACAAAAACAGTCGAAAATTTTGTCTAAACAATTAAAAATAATGCTTAAAAGTAATAATAGTTTTATTATCTTTTTTTCATTCATTCAATAAACTTTTCTTTTCTTTTTTATCACACCAAAGATAAAATCTCCTCAATGATACACTCAGCGGTGGGCTGCCAATATATTAACTAGGGGCTCGCCTAATCTCCAAGCAATTCTCGGTGTTCCGGGGAAGGAGTGAATTTTTAAGCACTCCTGTGCAATTATTTTCAATATTTAAATAAACAATCGATTATTACTTAATACACTTATAATATGTAACAGTATGCAATTTACCGTAAACTAATAAATGTAAATGGCTAAAAATGTCTACCGAAGCTGTCGCAGATAATATATACGTCAAAAATTGCGGTTATGTACTAGTTTGATTTGAGAATATTGTTTTCTCTAAAATTAGCAAAGGGCTCGCCGGCCTTAGTCAAATTTAACAAGGGGCTTGCGCGAGCACCTCCGAGCCGCCTCCACCCCACCCCTGGATACACTTGAGTTACATTTTTTATAGCGACATGATTAGAAACAATCAATAAAAAATGTGGTGTCGTCTGCTGTGATCTAGTTCGGTGCTTACCGCAGGTTTTTCAGTAAAAAGTACAAATATTTATTTGTGAATATTTTTCTATGCATATGTTTATTTTCGGGGGTCCGCAGATTATTTTTTCATATTTAGGGGGCCGTGGCACGAAAAGGGTTGTGAAGCACTGGTCTAGTTGGTTAGAGCTTGCTCTACCAGCCGGGTGGGTTTGGGTTCGATTTCCGGTAAGTTCAATGTCAAATATAGATAATTTAAATTTGAGACCTAACACGTTGGTGTTTGTGATATCAAATTACCTCGAGTTTATATCGAGGGACTTGCAATACAATTCTCATCGAGTTTTTCTTGTATGATCTTTCAGCTTTAAAATATTTGGCGCATTGGCATTACATGTAATGTCAAATATTTTTTGTAATTTCTCTAAAAAATTTAAATCACTGATATAGATCATAAAATTGCCAATGCCACGAGTTTTACTTTTTAATAAGGTTACTAAATTAGGTCAAATTAAGAAGGTTTATGCAAACACAAAGAATCCGTACGAAGATTTTGCAAACTAACAACAAAAATATTCTAGCTTCCAACGACAGCGCTTATAATTAAAATCGAGGGCTGTGGAGTCGGAGTCGTAGTTTTGCAAATTGCTAGGGTAAAAATTATCGCCACTGCATGCTACTAAGCCTAAACAAATAATTAAAATCGTGTTTTAAGCTATGGTCTGAGTCGTCTTATTTCTTCACGACTCCACACCAATGTTCCCGCTAAGGTGTGCGCGTGTGCGCGCGCACATCTTCCAAAATGTGCCCGCACACACTTTTTTATCCCCACACAAGACCGCACACAGAAAAATTGTAAAAATAAGTTTGTTTCACCAAATTTTTATACTTGCGCACAATTTTTATTTTGCTGAAAATTTACTGCTCACAGAAGTTGATGGTCCGCACACACAATAGAAAAAATAGAGGGAACATTGCTCCACACCCTTGTTTAAAGCTAGTATAAACTTTGGTAAAAGCTTTACGCTTTTTTCAGTGAGAAACGCATCTATCAGAAATCGGCCATTTCCAATTTTTGAATTAATTATCTTGACTTGTGTTTGTTTGCGATACAATATATATATATATATATTAATTACAAGGAATACTTCACTGAGCCTAAAATTTGGAAGGCCGTATTCATTGTTTTATCATCCAATCAGTGGTGTTGAAAGGGGTCCTGCCACCCGGGGCGGTCCTTGAATTTGCCGCCCCAATATTTCCACTAATTTTGTTTTTAAATAACTTTCACTATTGTTTATCTTTGAACTAGGAGTTTTTACTACAGTTGTAAAACAGGTTTACAAAAATGTCCTTCCCGGGGCGATGCGCCCCTACCGCGCCCCCCTTACTACGCCACTGCATCCAATGTGAATAGATTCAAAAATTTCGTCTTGATGGCCATCAATGCTAGTAAACTATCTTATCAGCCCTTCAATTAACATTAAATAGTTTTCTTTTTTTTACCTTTCAGACACAAATAAAAACTATAATTATCATAGAGCTAAAATTGGAGTCGGAAATTTTTTAATAGTGATTTCTATGTTTTGTTAATTAAAAACAAATATAAGAATAAATTAAAGCTAATAATGCATGCAATTTTACAACTGTATATAAAAATGTTGTAATTTTGAGATTACTCAAGACGTGTGAATATAATACGAATTCCGTCATAATATTATATAAGAAATAATTTTTTTCAATAACAAAATTCTTAGATAGGTAGATCTTTGTACTTAATAGTTAAATAAGGTTAAGCTGCTATTAAGCAAAGGACAGCTCTAATGTTTGCCCTACATTTACGATTACTAGAATGTGAGACTACCAAAGAAATTGAATAGAACGCCAACTTTAGCAACTAGCAACACAAAATTCGTAGAACCGTGGAAAGTATTTCAAGGAAGTCGATAAGTTTACATGTTTGAAATACATACTGGTATTAATACTTAATAGGATCAACATACATGACATGCAGTTTTTGTCCCTTAAGTGACTCAAGCACTTTTTCGGTTTATTAAAAATGTGAATTTTTATCATTTTCAATTTACACATTATCACTTAAAATAAATAAGTATTTGAAAAAAAGCTTCTAAGAATCTAAGTATATTTTTTTGCGATTCAATTCGCTCACTGCTTTATAAAGAATTATCAGTACCTACATAAAATTATAAAAACGGTAAATACAGTAAGTCCTCGACTTAACTTGATTAATTCGTTCCGAAGTCGAAAAATCGCGCAAATCGAATAAAATTTTAAATCTAGCGGTTATTTAAATAATATGTTTTAGTTTCAAAATATAGATGAAATATAAATGGAAATTCGTACATTTAAAACGAATTTGTTATTCATTCAGATAAATATCTGCTTACAAACATTGCAAATACAAAATATCTATATAAAGTAACTTCGATGCTCATTTACTGTGATTAACTACTGTTGATTAAACCCTCCATAGATCTTATGTCGTCTAAAATTGTCAATTTTAGAACGAACTTAGCATCACGAAAATGACTCTCTTTGTTTAAATTTGCTGCGTACTGTATGTGTGTATGTATGTATGCGCATGTGTGTGTACATGTACGGATATAGTATGGAGGAAGCATATGGAATGTGATTTGCAAAATAATGCATATGGAGTTCCCGAGAACTTCTTATCTCTGTAGTGATCGCGCCCTTCCGTCTGCAAACGACGGTAAGGGGATGCAATTTACAATTTTTCAAAATCTTTACCGATGAAGGAGACTGGAAGAACCTTGGTGCGTCCTGGTACTTGAAGCTCCATAAATTTGATATCCAAAAAAAAAACTGTTGATTGAATTAACGAAATCCTTTTATTCTAAATGCATGTCCAGTTCTCTGGACATTTTGACTAAGTCACTAATAGCGTATTCGATTCTTCAGTTTACGTACTTTTCCTGACCAATTAGAGAATGAGCTTATTCCATACGTTGTTCGTGAAAGATATTTGAAATTTATTCCTGGTATAACCAATGTTTTTAACAGTATGTTAATGTCATACTCTTTCTAGATTTGCCGTTTCGTCTATCAAGTCAAGAGTAATATTGCTTGCCTAAAGTCTAAAGTCGTATCGTAGGAAATGCTTTTTAAAATATCATTTATTATTATACCTTGATTCATTGATTCAATGATGGATACATCTCTCAGACATCAACATAATATTTATAATTATTTTAATACATGCATGGCGGATCAAATAAACAGCTATAATACGAATTCGCGTAAGTCGAGGACATACTGTATGTAAATGTTTTGATCGAGAATTTACGAGAATTTTTCAATAAAATTAATTCTTGTTTTGCTGGAGTACGTATGCTGTTAGTCGAGATTTTTTTTTCTCAAGAAATCATGTACGAAAATATCGAAAATTTAAAATTCCATGCAACCCTTATGGTGGAGAAGATTCAGAAGAATTTTTTGAGACTTCTCTATATGAGGGTGTATGGATATTACCCATGGCTTTATCCAACTGACTTTCTCTTAGGCATGCTTAACTTCAATAGTTTGAATGTTCGAAGAGAAATGTATCTGGCCATATATTTCTTTCGACTTATACGTGGCCAAAATGAGAATTCCACCATTCTTGAGAATGTGAATCTAAATGTTCCTGATTATTTTTTGAGAAATCGTGGACATGAATTGTTTGTTCTCCCAAGGTGTAGAACCAGCCTGCCAATGGGGATGCCACTGGGGAGAGCTTTAACGGTGTTCAACAATATTGCTTCGGATGTCGACATATTCCACGTAGACGTGGGTGAGTTCCGACGAATACTATTTTTTATGTATTAAAGTAGAGTTCGTCGGAGCTTACTCAGTTGATTTCTTTGCCATTTTTTTTTCTACTGATTTTAATATTAAATTGTACTATTTTTTTTCTCCATTGTAAAAGTTTTAAATTTATAATTTGTCAACCTTTTGCAATGTTAATTAAATAAATAAATAAATAAATAAATAAATAAATAAACATAATAAATTATCTATAATAGTAATTTTATTGATTGCTTTGCTTGTTTCTATATCATCATCTAAATCTTATCATTTTTCGATACGATCTATATTTTTTTTATCTTATATATGAACAAATTAGGTTTTCACAATCGAAGTATTTAAGTATTAAGTCAGAGATAAAATGTAAAAGATACCGGAAATAAAAGAAAAAGTTTATCATAATTTACTGTTATTCGCATTTAATGATTTTTTTAACAAACACTGTCGGAGACTGCTTATCTTCCCTGCTTTTATAACTCTCTTTCTTTTATCTTTTATAAAAAAGTATTTGATTATTATCCTTCAAATGCGTTCGAGCTCATCCACATGAAACGCAAATACGAAATGAAATTTAGTACTTACGGCGTTTCAACACACATTATCTACGTCGGATAATAGTGACTCCGACGCAACTGCCTGATCAAATCGTGACATTTTCAAGCAATCTGGAAAACTGACGTCACAAAGTCGCGTTGCCTAACAGGTGACACTCTAATTTCTTGGCAAATATTGCAATCAATGATAACAGTATCATTAGCAAATTTTAGATAAGTTTCAGATCCACTTATTTCGCATTAGAGATGTGGTACCAAAACATGCGTAGCACGTTTTGTCTAGTGCGGCGATTTCCAACCTGGGGGGTGTGGACTATTGCAAAGGGAAGCGCGAACAATCCAAAATATTTATTTACTCTTTAAAACGTTTCTTTATTACTATATGAAATAAAGGATGGGAAGGCGCGGAGATATTTTTTTCTTCAAAGGGAGGCGTAGCAACATAAAGGTTGGAAACCACTGATCTAATGGAATACAGATATGTTAGTTAAACGGAAATAGTTTTTAAAAATCAATTTGGAGTCAGTCAGTTGTTTAATTTAAAGCCGGAGTCGGAGTCGTTTTTTTTACCCGACTCCACAGTCCTGGTTGATTCTGTTTATGTAAAAAAATAAATGACTAAATAATTTTATTTATCTTTTATAAATACGTACAGTTAAAAGTGTTAATATTACATAAATGCTAGAAAAAATATGGCTTAATTTGTAAGTACAATTAATAATGATCATTGTTTATGTTCGTATAGAATTGTAGAGTACTTCATTTAGGGCATGCTTAGTGTATATTTTACCTTCTCAATATAATTGTATCCCTACTTTAGATGGGTTCAATATATACATAATATAAAAAATTTTAAAAAAAGAAATTCTTAGACTCGCAGTATCGCAATATCAGGTGGTCAAAGAAAGCCCCCCCTACCCTACTATTAATTGGCGAAGGAAATAAATCTTAGGTTCAAAGTGCATTTAGGCTTAATTTTTGAATGAATATTTATTATGTGTTAGTAATTGTTATTCTATTGGTTTTAAATGTACGCACATATTTAACACACAAAACTTTACAAAAAGCTAACCCCCACTTCTTTGTGCAAATCCTGGCCACGTGCCTTGGCTGTGGCTCTTGTCAGCTATTATCTCATATTGTAAAATAATTTCACATTATTGATGGCATATTATTACGTCCCCACTTTGTATCCGCAACATCCCCGTTGCGTTTTTGTAAAAATAATAAAAAATGAAAAACTTAATATTTATTTATTTATTTGTTAAAAAATTAAAATTACAGTGCATGACATAACAGCTGACGCCAAATCGCCATGCACTTGAAAAATATAATAAGACTATATATAAAATAAAAATACACAGTACATCAAATTCATCATAAAAAATCAAGAAATATAATAGAAAAATGTATCAAACAGTTCACAAATACCATCACTAAAAATGTCCACTTCTCTAGGCAATGCGTTGATTAATCGAACGGACCTTGGAACTCATACCTCCTAAGTGAGGTATAAGTTTTTAGAAATAAAAGTTTTTGCTCATAGTTTCGCTCACGTAAGAATGAATTGGGAGCATGTAAATTAATAGTCGTGAGAATTTCAGGATTATTAACTCGGCCCCGAAGAAGAAGAGAAAAATACTTTAAGCTTGAAAATTGTCCCTTTGTGGAAAGAAATATTGTTGAAACCATGAAAAGGTTTCAACGTTATTTATTTTCTTTTGAATGCAACGTAATATTGAGGATCGTTGCTAAGCTCCATGATGTAATGTATACTGTCGAGAAGGTGAGCTCTGAAAATAATTATTGTTTTTAAAACATTTTTTTTAATTGTTATTTTCAAGCTGTAAAAAAATACAAAGGCGAACAATAAAATGTATTAAAATCCAGAATACGTGTGTAAATTTATTATGTGACTATGTATATTAAGTGTATGTTTTCATAAAATGAAAAAAAGTTGAATTCAGAGCCGGAATTGGAATCGTATGAAAACGTACGACTCCAACTCCAATTTGTTTACTAAACATTTTTTGTGTTGGGTCATGTACACTTTAACCCATGGGTGTCCAACCGGAAGATCGCGATCGACCAGTCGATCCCAAAGCAAAATTTGATCGATCCCGAAAGCTTCCGAGAATTTCGAAAAATATATAATTTAAATATAAAATATACAAAAATACTAAAATTGAATTATTTTGAAAGCACATACCTTTCTAATGATATGTATTTCGCATTTAAAATAAACATTTCTAAGTTTGAAGAAAGGAAAAAACCTTCAAATAAATAATATTCTTATAAGAATCTTGTTAGAAGTCGATCCCAGGGCAAAAATGGTTGGACACTCTTGCTTTAACCCTTATCTGGCTCCAAATGGTAAAAAACGCATATTTTTGTGTTATTCTTTTAACTAAGACTACACTTTACATTAAATAAATGCACAAATCATTTTTTTCGCTTAGAAAATTACATAATTAGATTTGAAGTTTTTTAAAATAAAAATAGTTTACTGAATTTTATTTAATACACTTAAAGCAATTTTTCATAAATATTTTATTTTGGAAAATACAGATTTGTCATTTTCTGACTCTGTTTTACTATTCTCTATTCTTCTGTACCCAAAAAACATAATTATAATATGGATTTAGAGGCATTTTTGGAATTTCCACGAAGGTAGCGGACTCTTTGAGAGTGGACCTGGTCATAAATGTATTACAATATATTATGCAACATTGTTAAATAGCTCCATTACATACGTTGTTCTACATTCTATTATACAAGAATCTGGGAGTTAATAAGTTGATGCGGGTTGGTGAGGCAATAAAAGATCTTCAATCGAAGTAAGTCAATTAATGAATTAAATAATGCCATCGACCAGTGGTTTTCAAACTTCATGTTACTACACCTCCCTTTGAAGAAAAAAATATCTTCGCGCCTCCCCTTCATTTATTTCATATAATTATAAAGACACGTTTTAACCACTCTAAAGCTAACGACTCACCGGTGTGTCGCATACCGACTAACCACACACGCTACCCACTAGTGTGTTACGACGTCAATAAATATTTTTTAGAGTTTGCATCATTGAAAAAGGGTCCGACATCTCTTAAGGACTCACAAAATGAATATTAAGTTTTCCTTTATTAGTTTTTAGGAAATTGCTAGCTTACAGGACAAAAAACGTTATTTTTTTCTAGCTGTTAACGGGTTAAAGAGGTAATAATTATTTTAGAATGTTCGCGCCTCCTTTTGCAATAGTCCACGCCTCCCAGGTTGGAAATCGCTGTCATAGACAATTTAATATCAAAAATTGAAGCGCGTTTCAGTCTACGTGTTGAATAAGCTTCGTCCACGATTAATACATTCAGCTTTTATCACCCATTTCAATTATTACTTTCCCTTTAGATTTTAATTATATTTAATTTAATTTACTGTGCTTCAACTGGTCTATGTGGACTTTAAAAAGATAATTCAAAATTCAAAACGTTTTTAAATTAATATATTTGCTAAGCTCAATGTTTTTTACTGATAACATAAAAATGTCAGAACTAAAATAGTAAAAAATATATAAAAATCTGAACCAAATGTAAATGGGTCAAATATATAAGTTATTTTTAAAGCGCCAAAAATTCGGAGGTCCCAAGCGCGCGCCTCGTTTGATTATAGAATAATCCGCCACTGCCCCACCCCCCAGTGGAACACGGCCCTCCAGTTAATAACAACTGAATTAATCCACTTATATAATGAATGAGCGGATGCAGAAAAATAGTTCATAATATAACTTTAAATACAACATATCAGTAGATAAAACATATTAGAAGGAAATTTAATTGCATTTTTACACTGCCATTCACCTGCATTCGCAGTAATAAAATTTGAACAATATACGTACATCAATGACTGGCTCCCTTGGTGACTGGGGAATAAATTAACTTATTAAATCTGAGCACATACGAAGACAAAAATATACTCTCTTGTCAGTTCCATTCAGAGTACATATAATTTAAAGAAATGATTCAATAAAAAACAATAATTATGTCAGGGATAAAATAATGTTCCATTCTCTTTCAGCTAAATAGCTTTACCGAATGTGCTGTATAACAATTTACGATGTCAGCTTCTTGTTTAATTACAGCAAATGTGACATATATATTATATATTATAGGTATGTCACAGCTGTATCTAATTGTCTAAGTTATTATACTTATATAATCTATTAAATAAAGAGATTTTAACACTTTATATGCGGGCGTTTTTTAGTGATTTGCGCAAAAATATATTACATTCTTAAAATCAATACAACTTTTAAGCCAAACAATATTTTCGGCTAAAATTTTCAAAGAAATCATATGTGACATTTAATCATTAAAAACATGTTGAATACATCATAATTTCACTACTTTTCTAAGCTGAATATAAAAACATGTTATTAATTTAGTAGATAGCACTCCACTTGTTATCAACATGAAATATTAAAAATATTCTGTATAAAAAATAACATTAATCCACACCATACAATTATATAAAAAAATATAGATTAAAATCATCATTCTTACAAATTTACAATCAATGGAAGTGTGAAATCGGATGCCCTAAATATTCGAGAAACATGTGTCGCCTTTTAAAAAAAATACTATGTGTTAAAGAACATTCAGGGCATAAATTATGAGGTTTATTGCCTATTGTCAAAAAGGGTCACTTGCCGCGGCAATTATTTTGAAGAAACCATTAAATTATGAGTCAATATACCAACAAAACTGACAGTACACGATAAACGTATTTTTACTTTTCCCGCCTATAATGTGTTAATAGAAAAAAAAGTAAATCTAGTATTGAGCATTGTTAATATAAATTTTGAAAAATATTATGCTTAAAACCAATGTTTCTTCTTAGTTGAGACGAGAAGTTCTCTACGCGGACCAGACCAAACCAACAAATGCGCGGCATGATTATTATATTGTTTGTTTGTATATATATATTACTTAGTCCATGTCCGCTCCCGATGAGGAGCAAGAGGTTCAACAGATGTTTAATACGATAACTGTTTGTTACCCAGTCACTTAACTTATCCTTTTTGAAGAGAGCAGGGGGATAAAAGAATAGGGCAGGACAGAACTAGTGTTTAACTAATCACTCTCGCTTAGCCCCGTTATTTAATGATTCGAAGCGTGTGAGGGAAATTTTAAGCATTACAAATACCCATGCCTTCGAAACAGAAATCTATTGAAAAATGCTGTTTGTACTGGGTCTCGAACGCATGAGATCCGTCACGGAAGCCAGCGACGTTAACCACTATGCCACAGACCCGAATTTTTTGTATAGCTTTACATGATAAAATAAATTTAAAAATAAATATTTAAAAATATATATAATTTGCTTATTTTAACTTTAAAATTTTCAAAGTCATCGCAAATGTGTATTGTTTTTGGGTTGTAAATTTAAAATATGCACTTCTTTTTTCACTTTCAAATTTGTATTTGAATAGTACGTCGGAATTCAAAACTGCTACATGACCACGCTTAAAACACTCAAAACAGTCTGTTTTTTTTTCCATACTCATATTACATTTTGATTCCACCAAGATTGGCAATAGGGTGCGTAAAAATACTTACTTCATTATTATTATTAATATATATTGACATTATCTACGTAAATTGCAGTGTCACGATGAATTACGTCGTGTATTCGGAAATCTTATTATAAGAAGCGTTTATGTGCGTCTAAAAATGTTATCTTTGTGACCAAAATATAAATTTTTGTTGATAAGATCTCAATCGCTGACGGTGGAGCAATGACGATAAAGGGCTTCCATACCACGGCCACTCTACGATCAAGAGCTCAAATTCCCGAATGGAAGCTAAGACAGATATTTCATCATTTTACAGTGGTATATCATGTCTGCATTAATAAATATTTCTTATAATAGAATATAGATCATCATTAACAATGTAAGCTTGGGGAAACGATTTCGACAAGATGAAGTCTCGTAAATATTTAAAAATACATTCAAAAATATATATTGATTTGCTAATGGCTATTTTTATTTTTGTGAGCAGTTAAGCAGAGTTAAGCTTAAATAAAGCTACAATTTAAATGATTACAACATAATTTACACCGAATAACGTCGATTTATGATAATATCGTTTACCGAAACTATCGAATGAATTTTCTAGTTTGATTTTTTAAGGTTGAAATGATTACAGCTTGAAAAAAGTAAAACATAATTTTGTATACTTTAAACGAAGTTATTTATATAGATAATTCTGATCTAATCAATTCAGCTGAAAATGCGCTCAATGATAACGGTCCGGACTATTACATCAAATTTTAGAATTACTACAAGAAAAATGTATTTTTCCATGCATAGTTCTTCCCACCAAGAATTGATCGATTACACTTAAAATACTTATTACATAAAGCTGAAGTACATTTTACTTTTACACGCATTTAGATTGAAAATGTTGATTGTGAGCATAGTTTTTATTATATTTTAAAAACCATGCAAATTGGTTGAGTTCATATTTCAGAGTTGTTTATTTCAAACTTTTGTGTCAATTAATTTATCTTAAAATGTACATATGTTTCAGTGTACGTAGTTGAATATTGCATACGCAAATTGCGGGCAAAAAACGTAAAAACGGTTATTAAGTGTACGTGCTTACATGTAACAGAACTTACTGTACAAACGTGAAATGCAGATACTAGCACTTAATAATAAAATATATTTTATACGTTTTATTAATAGGAACCCGAGTTTATAATATTTCTAGGGAATTCTTTATTTTTAATTTTCAATCCTGAGCGACTGAACATAGTAATTACCAGGAACTCTATCTTGCACCATGCATTTGTAAAGTCATTAAAATTCTGTTGCCGTAAGTGCAGTTCTTTATAACGACCGGGACTCGTCCCATGAGTCATTTTGTCCAAGAAACCCGACTGCTCGCTCGTGATTTCTAGAGCCCCCCATTTGGAAAAGTCTCGTGCCAATGTTCACGTATCACTCGGCTGACAAAAAAAAACGTTACACACGAGATAAAAAGTAAATTTAACTAATGCAAGCAAAACAGCACTTATGTTTTTATCTATGCAGTGAAATTGTTAATGACATTTTTATCTGTCAATATCAAGTTCAGAATAGAAAGTATACGCAAATCAACACAAGACTTCCACAATGTCGTGCATAGATTAAATAATATTTTTTTCTAATGTTTGTTTGAGTTTTTTTTAATTTGATTCAAAGAACCAGTATTTATGCATTTCTAAAAATAATTATTATGTAGTTAGTAATTGATATCGATACTGAATTATGGAGTCTTTTCAATGATATCTGAATGAAACTACTTTAATTCTGCGAGTTCATTAATTACAAAAATAAATAATTAAATACAACATATAAAGTATGTACTGTATTTACCTATTTTATTCGCCTTTTCTGTACTATTTGAATCAATATTACGTATATAAATACGTAGAGTTAGGATCTACAAATTATCAATTATAATACAAACTATATTTTTAAACATTCACCTTTTCCGTTTATTATTGTTTGAAATTAATTTCAGGTAAACGTTATGTATTAAAACAAAAAATTAAACCTGTATTGTTTTGATCCAATAATTTCAAAGTGTTTTTACAAAATTAAATGATTTTTTTAAATCATCAAACAAGAGCGAAAACACTCATTATCCATTACAGTCATAAGCAGCAAATATGTTTGCCCCTATTTCAAGTAATATCTAATATTATTTAAACTTAGAAATTCATACCAACTTTTTTTTTTTTATATATATAAACCTTTTTTATGTGCATATATATTAAAAAATTAACAGTCGCACGTAAACTCACATAGTAAATTTATTTATGTTTTATCTTTCTAAAATTTATTAAAACATCTTCATACTATACTATAGTTTGACAATGACAGTTGTCAACAATGTTTGTTAACTTAATAAATTTATCTTTTAAATCAAATTATAATGGAGTAAAATAACACTGACAACGAACGACCTCTGTTGCCATGCACCGTGTTGAACCGTACCAGGACAGCATTCATATTACTGAACCATAATCAATACTTTTTTTAATTGCTCTACAAACCAAATCAGCAAGTCCTCGAAAAGTGCAATAAGATATTGTTTTTTGCCGGAAGTATTAAAATGTATTTCTATTTAATTTTTCTGATAAAAGATCGTGTCTTTATGATTAAAAATATCAAAATATCTAGAAATGTCAATTACAGGTGTACATATTGTTATTTTTTATGAATTAAAACGATTTCAGATATTTCATAGCGGTAATTCACAAAAGATGCAAAACATTGAGACAAGATAGAAACATTCAAAGAAAAAGATGTCTATAATATGAATCTATCTTTAAGAACTTTGAATTTGGATCATTTAAATCAGTGCTTTACAAATTGGGGGGCGCAGGTTTTCTCCAGACGCCTCCCCAGAACACGTTGCTTGTTCAGAGGGGCCACGGACTATTTTGTTAATATTTAGGGGGCCGCTGCATGAAAACGTTTGGGAAGCACTATTTAAAATAATGCTTTGACGAGTTGACGATTAAAAACAAAATGCAGTTACAAAACTAGTGATGATTTTACGGATATTTTTTTTTCGTTTCTCATGAGTTTTTATTACGCCATTAGTAACATTAGATATAATGCCTTCATCTATCTCAAATTGAAGAATAATTGCCCAAAAAACTCATTTTGTATTTCCGTCATACTCTCTCTAAAATGACACCGTGACCTTTTAAATACATCCACTGCAAAAAAAGTGACAATAATTGTCCTATCTCATTATTCAATTTTACTCAATTCACGTATTAGACCAATATTTTATTATTTATATTCTTATCAAATAATATTAAGCTATTTTGCGAATGTTTAATAAAATAAATCATTCCCAAATATCGTCGCATATACTAGGACAGGTTTTTTTTCGTTACATTATTGTAAAATTTGAATAATATATTCTATGTAACATACTCAAGTAAAAACATTATTTTTTTCATATTTATGTTACTACTCATATATCGAATATCATAGATTTTTATTACCTTACCTAAGAGAAAGTTCAATGTGAAAAATACATTTTTATTCAAATGTAATTGAATAGATCTACCGATGGCAATGAGGACTTGTGTGATTCTAGATTCTTCTGGTGATACTTGCTTACGAAATCGTTTATGTTATTGAAACGCATTTTATTGATTTGATGATCGAAATGATCATAAATTGAGTGTAAAGCACATTTAAAAATGTTTAATAATTTAATTAAAAATGGATTACATTTGTATGTAAATACATATGTTTAACATAATTTAAAATATGTTGTTATTATTGATAATGCGAAAAAAATCGGAACGATTATGCAAGTAAGAACATTATTTAAACATTGATAGTACAGAAAAATACGATGTATAATAATATCTAAATTAGCTCAATGTCCACGATTCGCAGACATACACAGACAGAGAGATTTGTGGTGTGCACTACCATTATGTGACGGACAAAAACATCATAGCTTCTACTTTACTTTCTTGCTTTTGTTTTGTTTGAAGCAAAACGTTAAATGATAAATGATATTTTTTGGGGAAACAAGGTAATGATTTTATGCTCTCGTTCATTTTAATGTTGCCATATTAGATAATTATCGTTTGATATAATATTATTTCATCTGATTTACATTGAGATAATTCCTTAGTTATTATTTGTAACATAGAGATAAATTAAATTAAATACGTACGAGATTTGTGTTATCAAAAAAAAAGTGTTTAAAACAAAATTTTTACTTCAGCAGGACAGTGGTGTCCATTTTAAAATATTTTATTTACTTTTTACTAGAAATGAAGCTTACTCAAGTAAAAGTTAAATGGTATAGTAAAACATTTAATTAAAAAAACAGCTGATAAATATATAAAATGTATTCTTAGATTGTTATCTCCATAAGCTCACTTTTTGTTAGTGGAAGTTGAATCATATTAACAGAATATATTTTGAAATACACTCAACTCTTTTTACACGATTTTTTCATACAGGGTTTTGAAATAACACAGTCCACTAAAAGACTATGTTTACATGATTTTTTTAACGTCATGTTACTCTAAATTACTTATTCTTTCATTATATTCTGTTTTTTAAATTCCGAAACAAAGTAAATAAAATTGGGTAATATAATAAATCCGACATAGTCGTGTGATATAAGTAACTAGTGACACGTGTTTCGAGTCATTATAGAGCATATAACAGTCAATTGTTTTTATTCACGAAAATCACGAAGTATCCAAAGCTGAAATTAGATACCGACCCCAATGGCCGAGTGGTGATGACTCACGAATAGTCGTTCGTCTTGTTATTAAGGATTTGAATAGTTGAATCAATCATTGATTTGCGATAGAAAAGCAATTTTAAATATTGAGAAAGATAAGTTAAAAATCTTCTCATTATCTCAACCTTGAATTATTGACATTTTTTCAAACACATAATTGATTACTTTTAATGTGTTAACATGTTCGTGAGGGAAGAGGTATTATATTTTAAAAATGTACTACTTCACTAATGTTACTAATGTGGTTTATTATAGTTGTTTATGTAATTGCCTGGTTCGTGGTGTAGTAGTCAACGTTGCCCAACGTCCAATTGTTTTTTGTATGCTTTGTCGCAAGTCTCACTCATTTTTTTATATAAACAACCCTTCGATGCCTGCGATGAGCGAAAATGGTTCCAATCTTTATTAAAAAGTGTGGAAGTATAAACAATGTTTTATAAGTATAAAAAATTAGGCTGAGAAACCGCTGTAGTCAGTTCTCGGTCGATATATTTGAGAATAGTTTATTGGAAATCTATATTACGTATATTTTTTTCTTTTTCATTCATAAAATATGATTTGAAATTCGGATATCGAAATGGATTATCGAGTATTATTGGTCATTATTGGGGATTCCAAACAGTGTTGATATTTAAATAACTGTTTAAGTCTAGTTAGACGCAACGCATAATGACTTACATCATAATATTAATTTACTGCAAAGTCGTAAGTACATACTGATAATGATTTTGACAGACGGGCCCCTTAGGAACTAACGAAGAGAGGGGAAAGAGTAAACGTCACGTTGCAGTATGTATATAAACTTGACTCGAACGTCTGCCCGGCCATAGTTAATTTGTTATCATCATTGAGTGAGGACTCGAGTGATATAAATAAATTCGTGAAACTGTAAAAACTCGCGTAAAACAATTTTGAAAATGTGCGCAAGGGACAAAGCTAACGAGGGATTGGCGGCACCCTTTCCTGAAGTGATGAACCCCATCGTGAACAGGAAAACTGCAAGACTTTTGCAATTTTACAAACTGAAACAAAAGCACAGCATCGACAGCAAAATCGACGGAAAGAAACTCCAATATTCACCCGATTGGATGGCACTTACCACACGTTTCGGAAGAAAATGTTTGGATTTCGCGTCAGAGTATTATTCTAAATTTAAAAAAAGTGCGCCAAACAGGTGATTATTTTTCTTTTTAAAAGGCTAAAAAGTTTCCTTTCGAAATATTCGTGTGTATTTAATGTTTAGTGAAATGTGCTTTTGTATTGGCTATGATTTGTGAGTGTATTGAAGTAGATCAGATTTTGAAAGTTATTCTGTTGCTATGCGTATGTACATACTAAACAGAATCCAACCAGGATTTTCGGAAACAATAAATAATCAACGAATAAATTTAGTGTTCTTTTATATAACAAAGTTAACATCGAATTATTTTACTTAACTTTCGCATGGTTATTTCTTATTAAATAAATTAAAATTAAATAATTCTCATATTAGTTTAATTTACATTTATTGTAATATTTAAAAGAAAGCAACCGATTTATCTATAAAAAATATTGTTCCGAACATCATTCAGTACAAGTTGGATTTTTGTTTTGTATTTTATTTATTCAGGCATTTAAAAAACGTAAACTTTATTGTCACTCATGGTAGCTAAATTAAATAAAAATATTTAATTCAAATTAAAAATATATATATAACATTAGAATAAATACACATTCAATCTTTTATTATTTGCTTTTTGGATACCAAGTGTTTTATAAATAAAAACATAATAAACAGCATTGAATGCAAAAGAACTGTAGATACCATATAATATTTCTAAAACATTTTCTCTTTTTGTCAATAGCTTAAAATCAAAATTGATGGCTCACATTACAATGGTACTGACACTGACCACAATTTTTGGTACATTATATTCCAAGCAACCCATGGATGTCACAACTCAGAGGAGTCAGCTCTGGACATTTCTCTACCTAGCCACGTTTGCTATTCACTTTGGAGCACTAGTATGGATGTCATTTGTATCAGGTAAATACAATATTTGTACTTTTTAAAAAATGCATGATTAAAAAAAATTAAGAATTATTGATTTCATCTTTGTAGCTATTTCATATAGCATTCATGGCAACGTAAACATGTGTAGATAATCTCCGATTTAGAAATGCACACATTAATAATCTTCATAAAATAATGAGAAATGTTTACACATGTATTTGTTTTATGTCACCATCTGTGTATTCAATGAAAAGTTCAATGCATGCATATATTACAAGTTAAGCAATAGTAATTTTTACTACCTCACTATACAGTAATAGCAAATGTTTTCTTGCTTGTCTGTCAAAATGTATTTGAAACAATATATTGAATATTCAAACACATGAATAATAAATAAGTTAAAATTCTATTTTGTATTTATTTTTATCATTTACAATAAAAACACAAAAACCCTATAATATAACTATCAACATACCATTTACAATAATATACAACTCGTAAAAGGTAATGAGATATATCGGCCTTTTGGTGCAGAGCTGATTCTTGTGAAAATACTTTTATTTTACTAAAAATTCCATTTTTTATTCTCTATTTGAAGGCATAATCTAAAGTGCTCTCCTGTAAAACGTCAAAAAAACAGACAGGCTTGTTCTGCACCAAGGGGGGTATATAAGTTATAACTTAAAAATATTGGATTATAAACAGTAATTTCATCCTATAAATAAAATGCATATCTTTATAATTATGTCAGAACTAATATCAGTTAATTCATTGTATAATTATCTCAATAAAAACCACAAGTATTATAAGTATTCAGGTGTAAGCATGTAATGTATTATGCTATACAGTGCATTACAGACAGATCAATAAATCAAGGCATACATGGTATTTTAATTATTTAAATAGATATTAAATTGTATTTATATTGTGATTTTTTCATTACAGGTTTGGTGCTTTACTTTTCTCTTCCACGACATATCTTTGGATCAGTTCAAGAAAATTTATTTCCTGCATTCTACACCCACAACTCCATCATGAGCTTCATTATGACGATTTCTTATATGAAAACTCAAGCCACTATTCCACTGGGGTCTAAAGCATTTGTGCAGGTAAAATAAAAAATACATCTTAATCACTTAAAAATTCAAAATTCCCATGAATCAACTGTCAATATGTGCTTAGAGCAAATTCAGATTTTTTTATGAAATTGGTATCTTGGAATACGTTTTCTAATTAAATGTGTGTAAAAATGTTATTTTTGACTGCTTATTTCAAAGTTGAAAGATACATTGAAATGATTAGTCAATTAATTTTAAATACATACTGGCAATTACCTGTATTATATAGAAAATAAAATACAAAGAGTTATTAGAAGCGCTGCCTTCTGTGGTCTATGGTTTCAATTCAATGAAACTATAAAGTGATATATATTACTTTGAATAATAAAATAGAGACTTGGTGTTCATTGAATGTGCACTCATAGGATATAAATCTAATCAGGATTTGATGCAAATTCTTAATAAGTAAAATTGTGTTAATTAGAGCAAATCAAACATTCAAATTCATTTTTCTTAGAGAAAATAAAAGCGAATTGGTCTAAAGTTATATGTTATGAAAAATTTTCATAAACAAACATTAACAAATCAATCGTAGCTTTAAATCGCAATGCTCCATAATTTTTGTATAATTAAATTTATATTCAATTATTTCATTGGTAACAATTAAATACTACTCGTTGAAAAGTTTACTTATTAAAATGGTAAGTTTTTATATAATTATAAAAAAAAAACAAATTATTCAAACTGTTTTTATTGTTTTAGGTTATGGTGATGACAGCTATGTTTACAATTGAAGCCCTAGTGAGGCTTTACGTTGCACAAAAAATAGTATTACTCAAGCATACGAAGACGATGATGGAAGCAGCAGTCGGATGCGGACAAGAGATCGGAAGACACGAACTCGGAGAATTAGCACACTGCCCGAGATATTTAAACATACTGAAAACGTTCCGTAGATATCATTCGTATACTGCCATCGGGACAATCTTAACAGTTGTGTGCAGTGTATACCACATCACATATTTATCTGACAAGCTTTGTATATAAATGAATTTAGTTTTTTTAATATCGTTAGATATATTTTACTAACTTTTATGACCACTACATTAACTAAATATTTTTATATGTAGTAAAAACAGTAGATTTCATTTAATCAGAAATCTCGTTATCAAACAGTCGACTTTGATAACGAGCTTCCACCATTGCATAGCATTTAAAAATGTCATTTCGTTTAAAATGAAAGCATTTTGCTAAGGTTACATAAGAAATTTTTTGATTCTATGATTTCAGACAATTTATTATTTTAATTACATTTAATGACTACTACTTTTTTTAGGCTTTCAGCAGTTTTTTTATAAAAAGCGGTTGTAAAGATTATTTTATTGCTACCATTGCTATAAATGCATACAAGATTAATTAGGTATGTTTATTAATTTATTAACTCAGATTATAATAGATACCTAATTGTAATACTAGCATGTAATGTTTTAATGGTAATAGTTATATAATTAATTTAATAACATATGGTTTTGATACTATTCAAATACAAGTACAAAAATAATGGTGAGAAAGTAAAATATGATAATTATTCTGATTGACTTGTAGCATTAGCATCGCATTTCTTGCCATTCAAATACTCATATTATGTAGACACCAGTTGAGTTAATAGCTATAATGTTATTACTTAAGAATTAAAATACCCAATCAAACCAGTGACATCATAATAGGCGTTTGTTGCAACGATTTGACAAATACCGGTGACGTGTACTGGTTTATAGTATTCATGCATTAAGTGTTTTACAACAGCCCGCTTTTAAAAATTCATTTCATCACGAGCTTTAAAATATTCATCCATGTATTGTGATTCCATCTGAAAATAAATTCAATATTTCATACTGTGACATAAAATTATCATTTATTTTATATTTGAATGTAAATTTTCCATTAAAAATAAATAATAATTACACCATCATTATTATCACCAGATTGTTTACATCTAAGAGAATAACATCTCTGTCTCAAAATAGTTTGTCATTATTTAGTATTATAAGTAGATTGTTCTTTTTTCTATTGTATGTAACATTGTACATAAATAATTGAATCTCAGTATTATATGTTTTAATAAATTGTAGATAGTTAACAATGTTATTATACAAGTTGTGACAATCACAAACTATTTATTATAATTTAAAATTTATATGATTCATATTATTAAAAAAGATATCAGATTTTTGTGTTTTAATTATGAAAAGTTTGTTGGTCCTCTTGGTTTCCAAACATACATACATTAGTATGCCTCCATTTGAGCAAAAAATATCTTGGCCCCTCGCCACCTTTTGTTTAGTATACATAATAAAGGAACATTTTATATGGCAAAAAAATACATTCAACAGAATAATAGGCATTAGACAGAATAAATAAGGCTTTGCTTTGTACATATACATATTTATTTTTGTATACATTCTTAAATATTAGTGCAATGAGTGTATTTGTTTTATCAATTTTTTGGGGCAATATGGAGAGTGCTACTAGTAATTTTTTTCTCCTACTAACCTGGCTCATCGCAGCCAGTGCCGAAAAGCCTGTTTCATAAAAATATTAAGTTACGAACGATAGAAGTATATGCATTGATTTGCAAAAAAAAGTTTTGTACTATTGAGGATTTAACCAAAATTGAATTAAGGTTTTATTTCGAATCTTACGTTTTAATAAGCTATCGCATGATAATTCTATCATTTTTTCTTTTTCAATGGTTTTCAGATCAAATTCATCATCTTGATTATCAACAAATGAATTATGTATCAAATCAAGATTCGCTGATGTTGCACCTCGCTTTACAAAAGCCCTCCTGTTTGGAGATCGTTGCTTTAGCTATCAAATCTTAGCTGATAAATATTATAATTATAGATGCTCATAAAAAATATAGATTATCTTGTGCTACTGATTTAATTGAAAATCAATTCCATTGGAACATACATAGATAACGCAAACATTAATCAGATTTGCTGCAACTGCTATTTATTGTGTAAACGTGCTTTCCCAGTTTGTCAATAACATGATAGAATAATACAATAATTTGCGAAAACTGAAGGTTGGTATTGAAATATTTTTATGGGAAATATGCATGATATAAACAAAGTTCACAATGGTTTATCAGCATACTTAATTAACAAAAACTCTGAATTAGCAATAATATTGTAATAAATACTAATCATAACGGTAACCAAAGCATATCCATTTGGCTACCATTGTACACTCTATATTATCACTTCAAGACTTAACAAAGATTTTAGGAAAAAGGGTAATCTGCAACCCATGAGAAGAATCTTCAGTCTCTTAAAGTTTCTAATAAGTATATCCCGTATTTATAAATTAATTGTCCTCATATTATTTTAGGATATGTATATAATATAATAAGCAGTTTAGTTTTTTTTAGCAGAACAAAAATAAACAAAAAGCAACATATTAATAATTGCACTCGAGGCAATTTTAATGAATATAAATAAATAATACATGTCCTATGAATAATTTATTATTATTCATGTTGTCAATAAAAGTAAAGCAAACTTATTGTCATATAAATGTATCATTTTTTATATCAATTAATCACTTGTTATAAAAGTAACACAGTTTGGTACATAAAGTCTTTATCACACAACACAATTAATAAAATACGAAAATTGTTGGTTTGTAATATTATTCAAACAATACTAAACTAGAATATTTATATTTAGGGATAATAGCTTATTTAAGTTTTTAAGTGTTTTTCGAAAACAACCTATTCAAACTCGATTTAGAAAGTAGCGATTTTTACAAACCTATTTGGCAGCGCATATTTTGTAGATGAAGCCAAATAAATTGGTTTATTGAAATATTAGTTATAATTCTAAAGAATTAGTCTCAAATTTACCAAAACAAATTGCATTAACTTTTGAATCATATATTCTTATATATTTAAATATACTTTGAAAACATTTTTCGTAAATGAGTCATTTTCATTCGGCAAAAGCTCTTTATATTTTTTTAAAATGCCCACTAGACAAAAAGTTTGTTCATAACTGCTTTTGAACAAGAGAAAAAGTGTGCAATACGAGGTGTACTTAAAGTTTTTTTTCGTTTTAAAACACATTGGGAAATGTATGTTCTTTAAAATAAAACAGAACTCTTTCACAACTCGTTTACACACTTGTCTTTAGTCTTAAAGCATACGCATATATCCAATCGAGTGTGAAAGCGCTTATCTATGAAGCTGGCTAATGTATTTTAGTAAGTGTAATAAAAATACTGATGTGGTTTTTTTGTAAGATTTAAACAGTTTGGTTGGTTACTTTACCAAATATTACTGATATTTGAAAAATAACTTTTAATTGAATATTTATGAGCAATAATACAAATACTCAATGTTGGTTTATTCTCTTGTTATTTTAACATTTTTACATTCTATACTACCTATTCCTTGTTATCTTCAACCAATTTTTGAACACACAAACTTTTAAGAAATCTTGAGGGTAACATTATAAAAACGTCAAAACTCAAAAGCATGTGTTTTGAAGTTTAAGACGTCAAAACAGTATGCGAATTACTATTTGTCCAACATTGACAACATTTAGTATATCAATTTTTTTAAATTATGAATTCTCTCACCGAGACAGAACTAAAAGAGAAAATAACTACCGCATTGTATGTCATCGATAATTTCGGATGGCTTTTAAACTCTTATGTTTTGGTAATTATTCCTTGAGTTAAGAATCGCGACACAGTATTTGATTGTTACTTTCAACTAATCTTTTCCATGATATCGCAGGACTTCTTCACCGAAAATCATTGGCATAAGCTACCGTCAAGCTGGCGCAATGTATTTGGAAATATCGACCCGCCTGTTCTGGCTAATATCATAGAGGGTATGAAACCCATGAAACCGAAGGAAGTGTTACCGCTATCATTCATGGCGCTACTAATAGTTGTAAAAAAATTATGTCTCCCGAGGCAACCGTTAATAGAATTTTCAAATAAAGAAAACGTTATATCAACCAACGTGTGGGATATAGAAGAGGCAGAACAAGACAAAGTTTTAAATGATGCCAATATTGAATCCGAATACACATATGGAACACATCCCAAACTAGTTAATTTATTTTTAAAGCATGTCAAAAAGAAAAAAAGACACGAGATTGCCCTGATGTCGGATTTAGTTGGTTATCTTGCAAAGGAGACTTCTTGCTCTACAGTTGTTGATGTCGGTTCGGGGCTCGGACATCTTGTAAGGACTCTTTCTTACAAGCATCACTTGAATACCGTTGGCATAGAAGCCCAAGAGAAATTAACAATTGGAGCTAGGTATAACATTCCGTTCAATATAACTCACTGATCAACATATTAGCCCTTGAGAAGTGAAGAAGTAAAATAGTAAAGCTTTTTATTGGACTTTTAAGTATAATCACGTCTTTACTTGATGTTTTGATGAATGAAATATTTTTTATTTTAGGGATAAAAAAAACCATTTCAGTGTGTATTTATTGAACTCACTTCACTTTTATGAAATACATAAAGAATATTATAACACAACCATTTTTTCCCAAAATACCCCTTGGCTCACTTTACCTATCGGGCAGTCATATCCTCGTTAATTTTCTACAACCATGTTTCTCAACTTTTGTCAGTTTTGAGAGAGAATTTTAATACACACTCCTTTGACTCATATACCAAAAAAAAAATATTTCATGCTTTATTTAACCTAACTTTTTTCTGATTGCAATTTTCACAGATCCTTTTTTTCCGTTTTAAAAACATAAAAACTAAATTTAGGTACTAATTCGGCATTTGGAGGTCACATCCTTTTTGATAGTACGTGTACTAAGTTGTATACATTGTGATGATTGAAAAAAAAACTGCATTACATCTTTTTGCTTTTCAACAGCCCACTTGTGTGATAGTAAGGTAAGGGCACCATCTACCGCCACATTAGTAGCTTGATTTAAGAAATTTGTGTGTATTTCTTATATTTCTTAACGAAAACATAAACTTCTTGTTTAATTCTATACTGTTATATATCGCCTATTTAAGTATAAAGCAATAGTGAGGATGAGCTTTATATTTAATTAATTAACTAAAGTTTTTTCATTGAAGAATTGTTCCCTATTACCGCCACCCAATTATTTTTTTTATCCAATTACCGCCAAAGCAGGAACCAACTACCGCCATATGAATTTAAAGCCATTTTAAACACATTTAAAGATAATGTTTGTTCGAATTAAATTCATTTTATTTATGTACCTATGCTTAAATGTTTCCTATTATACCTAGGTATGTACTTAAATTATTTATATAAAAAAAAACACATTCCTAATACAAAAAAAAAATCAAAATCACATTCTTGTAAATAAAAAATTGCACCTTCATTGGCATTCATATAAATAATAGGTACTTACTTATATAAGTACATACTATGATGAAATTAGGCAAGTAGGTTAAGTATTACTTCTTTTTTAAAGATACCACTTCTGGGACGGAATCAAACCCCCTATTATTGTCAACGTTGGCGTAGAAATTTTTACAATATCTGCAACAGGGTAATTTAAAATATCGTCGATCGCAGGCCAGTTCCAGTTTGACCCTGCCATTGTCATGGTCTTAACTTGCACTTCATTATCGGTTGTATTGCTACCTAGAACAAGACCAGGAAACAATTCGCCTTCATAGGTCACAACAACGCCAGTATCAAATGATGCCATAATTTATTTGTGTACTTTAGCCACTTTTGCAGAATTCTGTTGTTTTGCTGCCTTTTCATCGAATCTTAATTTTCTTTTCAGCCGTCTCTCAGCTATATCCTTTTCTTTCATATCTTTGTCTAATTTTTGATTTCTAAGATGTGCAAGGAATTCTTTTGAAGTTACTACAACAGGAGTGACCTTCTTCAAATTTATTAACTTTTTAGACTGTGGCGCAGCTTCTGGCCAATACAGTGAATTCTTAAACGGCGTTGGGTACATTGTATCATTTGAATTTTCCTGGTGAGGTACTGGATTAGGTGTAAGCTGCTTCTGTGGTGTTGCCAGTTTTTTCATTATATTGTCATCATATATTAAGACTGTACTATAATTTAAAACGTTCAGGTCAATAACGTCACCTTCTTTGAACCGAAAACTTTCGTCCAGATTGGTTACATCGTTGGTCATACGAGAAAGCGGATCCTTATTGATGCTTATTTTGTGCCACAATTCAAATAAACTTTTGTGCTGAAGATCACCGTCCCAATCCGAAGAAGAACTTTGAAATTCTGTTTATAAGGAAGGCGCTATTTTGCTTTCCAAAATATCGAAGAATGTCTCTTCTAAAATAAAAATTAAATATTTAAGTATTTATTATAATTAATCAAATATCAAACTACTTAATGTACGTCGTGGGTGCTTATATACCGGCAGTAGGTCCTAACTTTTTGAAACCAATTCTTGATGTTGCTCTCTGTTAATTTTGATCGGACCGAAGTAAGGTTCTGTGAAACTCTTTGCAACAATTCCGGGTGTCTTTTTAAAAAAACAGCTAAACCATTTCTTTCCAGGTCTTCCACCAGTAAATGGATTTTCTCTGCTTAGAGTTTTGGTGAGTTCTGCGACAGAGTCCTGTAACTGAGGCTTCATTTTTGGAAATCCTGGCTTAGCTCATTCCCTATACTTACCACTAATCTTATCACGCAATGTGGTACGTGGTATACTATATTTTTTACTTATTGTCAGTACGGAACTCCCACGGAGTATAAACATTTTTTTGTGCCAACCATATTTCATAAATTTTTAATATCTGAAAATTAAGGTAAAATAATGACCCAATCACCGATTATGGTTCCTTTTACCGCCAATTAATTTAAAGCTGTATTTTATCACTTACATTATTACGGCATTGGTATTTTCGAAACAAATTATGCTTATTTAATCATTTTATTTATAAATTATATGAAAAATATTGCAATATTTAAGTTTATCTAGCTTAAATTTGCATTTTTGTATATGTTTATGTGGAGCCTATCACCGCCATGGCCAAGGCCCTATTACCGCCACTATATTTTTGCTGATGCTTTTACGGGATGAGCAATGTACAGTAGAAGTGGCGGTGATTGGACCAACACAAATATAACTTGTGTTGTTCACTTTAATATTTGAAAAATGTATTAAATACATATAATTTACATTCAAAAATTCAATGTTTTCAAACTCTATTACCGCCAGGGGTGGCGGTATTTGGTTCCCATATAATAATTAATGGGTCCAATCACCGCCACGCAATATGTTCTATTTTTATCACTTAAAAAATATTAATTCAAGATTTAAACTTACTTTAGAGTGTTCCGAATATGTTATTTATTACAAAATAAACGTAACTTTCATACATATTCAATTAATTTTGTTTTAAATCGAAAAATAAAATTTAACCATTTCTTAACAAAGTGCTTAACGAAAAGTCAAATCACAACTGTACCGCCGAGCTCTTGCAGAAAGACTGAGATTTCCGATAGAATAAATACAGTTAGCTACAAAACAACAAATGACACGTGATCACTATGCATTCGTATTTACCGTTAAATATATTTTGTTGAGAAAATTTTAACGGTTTTCTTGTTATTTCGAGAACATTCTTACGGTGGCGGTAGTTGGTGTAGTGGCGGCGATGGGTGCTCTTACCTTATAAATGTATTTGGATACTCAAAACTAATGTATGTATACTTTCTGAGAAACAATATACTTGAAATTCAGTGAATAATATTTTTTCTAGAACTTGATTAGTATAAATCTTTGTTTAAATTTCAAAATTCCACAATTAATGCAATGCGGATGATATGTATGTTATGTATAACTGAATTGTTTGACCATTGTGATTTAGGAAACTTGATGACGAATTTGAATACACTGCGCTGAAATATTTAAAAAAAGAAGATGCAATAAAAAAACACAAACCCCACCATATCAACACAATGTTAACTGACGACATGCAAAAAGAATATCTTTCTGAGACATTAAAAAACATTATTAAATTTAAATCTTTCGGCTTGATTGGATTACATCCTTGCGGTGACTTGGGACCTCTTCTGATTAAAATATTCAACGAAACACCTGAAGTAAAATTCATTTGCATTGTTGGATGTTGTTACATGAAGTTGACTTGTCAAGGAGACAAATTCAGAGGATATCCGCTAAGCAAATATGTTTCTGGAATTAAAAATAACCATTTGACCTATGAGGGCAGAGAAATTTCTTGCCATGCTCTTGAAGCATATTGTGAAAGATTGAAAAAAGGATTGTATGAAGATTTACAGGTACTCAATTAACAATTTTAATTACATTCTAAAATTTAATGTTCTCAAAGTTACTGATAAATTCATAAAAAATAGAATATGTCGATACACCAGTTCAAGACGGTAACAAGTCAAAATAAGTGATACTGAGATATTCACATTTTTTAATTCGAATGAGCGTATGAAATGTAGTGAAAATTTTCAATTCCATGAAACTTCTGTGATATCCTGACTATAATATTGAATACGAGTTGTTGCTTTATGGAAAAATGTAGATCTCGGCATGGAAAATCCAATGATGTTAATATCTAAAGAAGTGATTTTTTGGACTTGTTCCTTGTTTTTTGAACTGGTGTATCGATATGTATATCAATGGTGAGCAAAGAGGCAAATATATCAAATATATCCATACCCTTATATCACTTTTAGGGTGTTTACTGTCAATACTTAGTGGAAAGGCATTTTATTCAAAAAATAAAATACTCATTTGTATTAATTCCCACTTTTATTTAATAAGATAAGAACCGGTTTTGTTCATGACGAGCATTATCAACTGATCAGAATATAATGCCCTCACATCTCACTCACGCCTTTCACTTAGCATTTCATTAAATGATACGGAGAATAATTCACAGCACATGTCTGATATAAACACTAATTGAAATTAATAAATGTCGTTAGCTTCTTTTACCTATAGAAGAATTCATATTGTTTTTTTCAATAATGAACACTTGTATCTTTATGACAAAAAATATTTTTATTAGTCACTTAATATTACAATAGATACATATTATTTTCCGCATACAAGTGTTAGTATAATGAAACAATTTTTCAGTATCGCATTATCAGGATATTTTCCAATCAAAAATAAATTTGAATTATTAAATACAGTAAGAAAGTAAGTTACAATAAATATAACAAAAAATCTTTATAATTAATAATTAAATTTATAGCTATGTATTCAAACAACAGTATACCAATAAAACCAATGGTATTTAACTTTTAATTGTTTAATTGATTCTTAGGTTCACACGTTTAGAGCACTGTTAGAAAAAATTCTCATTTCAAAATGGCCGCACTTAAAACATACTGGACTTCGAAGTGTTAAGCATTACAACACATTGACATTTGAAAGGCAAGTTCAAAAATGTTGCAATGCGTTTATTATACGTTTTTACATGTGTGAATAAAAATTACCTTTTTAACGCTTAATTCTTTTAGGTATTGCGAAATAGCTACGGAAAGATTAGGCATCTCTCTCAGTGTGGAAGACACTTCGTCTGATGATGTCAAAATTGATTTACAAAAATGGAAACATGTCGTTATATATTACACTTTGCGACTAATATTAGCACCACTCGTTGAATCAGTTATCTTAATGGATCGTATGCTGAACCTCATTGAAAATGGTAAGATTATAATATTATAATTGAATTAAACTGGATATGCCAAATTTTGCTGCCAGTGTATACACATTACAACTGCAATACTGTGGTGCAGTTATCGAGCATAATCGATACAGTTACATTAGTAAAATAAATTTAAATCCTTTTCCTGACATTATATGATATGTACCTTAGAAATAGGAATGAATCAACTAGGCATCTTTTCAGTAAATTCTCATTTTGAGAAGAGCATTTTCAATTGTTTTTTTAATTTTAATTGTCAGAATTTACCTAATAATGGAGTCAATTATTCAAAAAGTGTAAGTACTATGTTCTTAAGTTTTTATTTTTCTTAAGATGGTGCCATTATTTTTCTCAATAATATTTATAGCTAACTCTTTAGCAGTCTTATACAGTGGAATTGTAATTCTTGGAATGTTTATAATAATTATCGACGCTGACTGAATTTTGCGTATCGCACAACAGTACAATTAAAATGTTCATTTGACACATATCTTGGCTCGATTGTCAAAACTCCAACAGTGATAATTCAAATTTATTTTACATAAAATCGGTCCTACTGTGCAGTTGCATAAAAAACAAACAATGAAAACTTTGTTTATTTTATCGAATAAATCTGGAATCTAAGTTTCTGGAATTTTCACAGGTCACACAAAAGCAATCTTTTTTACAGGAATACAATATATCAAATGATAAATCTAATCCGGTTGACGGTTTTGATGCTATCAATTGAAACTGATACAGTTGGAAACGTAAATCTTTGTGTGACTTCAAATGATTTTAAAATCAATTTTCAGAAATACTAATTAACTAGAAGATATTTGTGGTTTCTTCTTCAAAAATCTTATTATCTAAATACTGTTTTTGCCAAAGTTTGATTAAATTTTACAGACAACACATAATATTAACTATACAATTATTTTTTTTACAAATGTAAAGTGAAAAGGATATGATCGATTCGTTTTGCAGAGACGTCAGTAAAATCATTATCTTCTGCACATTATATTTACGAACAACTTACCAGTTTTAAATCTTCAATTATCGTTAGCAAACATTTTGAAAATTGACATGTTTGCTTAAAAAACTGTACACGATTATTATGTGATTTAGTAATCATAACTACTGTTTTGTTAACTAATTTCCGTAAATCTGTTACGTTTCCAATCAATCGGAACTGTGGAAGTGGTTCAAAATTAGCTCATAAATTGATTTTTTCAAATCTATCCATTTTCACTTTACCTTAATATTTTTTTATTATCCTACAAATATGTTACAAATATTCTGATATACGAAACAGTTCAACTAGAAAATTACCTAGCAAAGAATCACTTAAATAGATATATTTTTTATTATGTTAATGGCATTGTTGATAAGAAGTAAAAGGCATTCGTTTTTCAGGTGCTTCTTGCGAGATTCGACCAGTCTTTAATCCGAGCATATCTCCAAGAAATCTTATATTGATTGCCAGAAAGATGACAATTGAGGCATGACGAATACAAAATAGCTTAGAATAATAACTAGTATCATATAAATACACTCATTTTTACACTGAGACCAAATTGAGATTATAATAAAGTTTATAGTTTTATATTTTGCCATCAAAATTTGAAAAGAATAGTGTTTTATAATTCGTTATACAATTTAAAAATCTTCTCGGTGTCCATTTTAGCAGTTAACACAAGTGGTGTAAATTAATCCACATTAAAGAAATAGGAATGGAAATTGATACATATTTTGTTATTTTTAATATATATTATAATAATATCTACACAAGTATCTCATATTCATAATAAATAAATTGCGAGGTACTTCAAAGAAGATTGTTTTATTATCTATTGCTTTATTTCTTGAATCTAATATTAGAAAAAATGAAAACTCTGTAATGATTTATTCTCGCTAAATTATCCACCATTAGAAACAACAATTTTTACAGAATCCAGTGTGGTTTGTATGTGTTCAATTCCTTTTGAAGTGAAAGAAACGTATCTCAAATTTAGGTGATTTCGAGTTGTTTTTAGTATTGCATATACAATTCCACATAATACAATAGTGACAATAAGACATATTTATTAAATGAACCGACTGATACAAAGAAAGCTTAATATTTTTTTGTTGAAAATACTTTATTGTTAAAGATCGACTGTAATAACCAGGGCCGTTCACAGGCGCCGCACTAAGATTTTAGCACTATCCACTCGCTTAGATCTACTGTTTCAAGGCGCCGAATGTGCCTGGAACACAGGCGCAGAAATCTACGTCCCGGCGCTGGTAATTACTGATGAAGTCTTTTTGGGCTCTCATGTAAAGTAAAAAAAAGTTTCTTTGACCCTAAGGGGCCAATATCTCTGTCTTTTGTTTGAAAAATTTATAGCATTTCTACATAGAATAATAATTCTGACCCACTTGAACACGCTGTAATCACTTTTCACGAAAACACTGATTTAATTTCAAATTTATATATTTATTAAAATATAACGTAAAACTTATTTTGTCCAAAAGCTAATTGTGCCTTCAAATTAGTAAATATAAAACATTATGATAACCATGGTGAATACAATACAATGGGTAATTGGTTAACAAACAGTTTATACTGCGAACAAGTTAGACGATAAACACTTTCGCAAAAGATTTTTATGTTCTGATAACAAACACCTGCTCGGATAATATTTAGAACTTTTAAATAAAAAAAAAACCTGATTATATAATGAAGAGTGCAGTTTCTAAAACTGTGACCATCATATAAATCAATCAAGGAATAATAGTCACGGTAGAGAGCAGGCAGAAGATATCTTCTTTTGTGAGGCAGTATCGCTTGAACTGGTCTTTGGTAGGCAATAGCTAAGAAAAATATGAACAGGCTAGTTTATTTATTTTTTTGAAGCTTCAGAATGAATTTCTATAAAAATTGATGCAATGCGGGTTATAAACTTCGTCTTTCAACAGATTTTGCTTGTTTACCAATCACTCACTGTATTACACATATTTTTCATTAGTATATCCTAATTACAAAGACTTTTGAAAACAGTATTTATGCTTTGCACAAACTATACATAATATTCCCATTATTAAACAGCAAAGAGAATCTGAAATAAATTTGAGAGAATTTATTTTAGAAAAAGATTTATTATTTGTCGGTTACTTCCTATAATTTAATGGATAATCTGATTATTATTAAAGTATGTTATGAAGAGAGTTTAACCAGTTAGCCGCCAACGTCGAAGTATTCAATACGAATGCGACTCACGGGTGAGACGATGGCATACAAAGAGTTAATGAATAATGTAAACAAACTTACAAAACTAATATAGGCATTTAATACTAAAATGTTGATGTATGTTAATGACTTATGTACACAGATGTCTTTTTACGAATAAAATTGAATATACTACATACATTACATACAGTTGAAATATTTTATACACATACTTTAAAGAGAAATTTTACAAATTTACGTAATATACATTGTTTATTTTGTGCCATTGTCAAAATAATATGATTAGATATGAATAAGAGATTTTTCAAAGTTAGTGACCCGCCTAACGTTTTTTTTTCAAATATTTAAGGATTTTTACAGAGCTCTGTAATTTTTATTAACCTAACACGATCATTATTTTTCAATCAATGAAAAAAATAGACCCTGCAATGGGAAGGTATCTGTAGCCCATCAGACAACATTTAATAAACTAAACATAAGTAATTACTTAATAATAAAACAGACATCTTTTCATTCAAATGAAAATTGAAACTTAATCAATTTGCAGATTCTAATCATGATTCAAGTTTATCAACTTTACCACACACCGTCTGTCACCTGATCAAATCAGATTAGTTTTTAAAACTCTTTTCTAAATGGATAGATTTACCAGGCCTGATCGAATATAAATCATCTTATTTTGTTGTTTGAAAGAAATGTTATGCAGAAAGTGGATATAAATTTTACACTTTTGACCGATACTCTTCTGATTTTTTTTTTATTATTTCCTAATTTATAGTAAATTTATTCATAGAAATATAAAATAATAAAGGTGAACTCATAAATATATTGTATGTGTGTGAATCAAAATGTACAGATTAAGTGTGATAATCACAGTAACTGTTTTTACTGAGACAGATTGCAATCGAGTTCACACAAACTCACATCTCTCCAACAACTACTAATTTCAGTGACTAGTGCAAGATTGGTCATACAACTTTTCTCCAGATGATATTATTCTTTTTTAAGTATTTACACTCTAAATTTGAAGTAATGGCAGTAATTTACTAAGCATAGATTGTAAAATATCAAACAATTATGCTTTTAAAAAATGGTAACAATATTACAATGAGCTTAGGAGAGTGATGCATGTTAGCCAGTGGAGTAGCCACCTCATAGCAAAGTGTACGAGGGCTCGACGTAAAGGGTGGCCCAAATTTCTACATTCTCAATAAAATAAAATTGTGTGGGGGAACCTTGGATGACACTTGCATGAGGGCCCCAAATTTCTAGCTACGCTGATGTAAGCCAATCACCAGTCGGTTCATTCAAAAATTTTGGTAAAACGGAGAGATGTGACTTATTTCTTAGCTTTTTAGCTGCCATAGAAAAATATACATAATTACCTAGCACACCGGTTATAATTTTCAATTATAAATTTAATTAGTTTTTGACAAGATAACTCATAACTGGCGTGTTTAGCACGAAAAATTTTACGAGATATCTCGTCTGTTGCAGCCATTGAGTTAATAGCTCAGGTATAATTAAATTTAAGAAAAAATAAATAAAACAACATCCAGATTGTGCAGTGTTGCCACAAATACTGCTTTTTTGACACAACGCTTACATTGAAAAGGGATGTCGACAGAGATGCAGCAGATATCTTTAACACATCATTTGATTGAATATTAAATTTATAAAACTGATTTTACATTTAGCATCCTCTTATAAAATGCTTGTTGTGAGTCTATAGAAATGTTCAGCAGTAAACGCAATCCATGTAAAACTATTAAGATATTACGCATTCACACTAGGGTCACAATCCTGTGATCAGGCATTTTGTGGCGCCAGCATGCTCGTAGCCGGAGTGGGTTCTTCGTCACTCTCTTCGGTGTTGATTCTTTCAAAGCCTGCGCCTCTCGGCCGCTCCAAAAGATGACGCAATTTGAAATCGGGAGCACCGGGAGCGTAATCCCAGCGCTGTCTTCGGTTCCGTGGAGTAAGAGGCGATAGACACCCTGCGTATTTCATAAGAGTTGTTAACCACAACAGAAAAAAATACATCACCTTTAATTTCTTGTTCTATTTAATTATTAGTCTACTCTATTCAGTTAAAACACAGCTATCGTACGAAATTAGTTTCATTTTATCACAAGACTTTTTATTCATGATAAAAATGTCTCTTATTTGAAATACAATTTATATTAACATACAATAACCCCCTATGTAACTGATACAAATTTTAGTTCTAAGATTGAGCGGTGTTGCCATAATCGTGTTGAGAAATGTTGCATTATCTATTATCTTCCGCCTTTCTCATATTTTTAATTGAATTAATAATTATCATTTATTATCGGTGATTTTTGGTAGTGTTTCAAATGTGCAACATTTTTTAGGAAATTTTTCAATCAATAGTTGGAAACACATCTGTAGCCACATAATATTGAGCATAAAAATCCATTTCTATTTAATTCCCTCAATAACAAACCAAACAAACTTAATAAAGATCTAGGCCTAAATTTGACTTAAATTGTAGATAAATCTAAGTATTTATTTACTGCTCATCATAATATTCCTAATGTTAACTCACTACTGAAATACTAAGTTTTATTTTATTCCTATAGATAGAGAACGAAAATAAAAATGTTTGTTTTGTGTAGTAAAAATTTCGATAAAATAATCTTTCTATCGAAAAGAAACCAAATTTCATAAAGAAAAAATCACCAATAAGGGAATTAAGCACTTTTCAACCTAGGAAAGAAGACAAGGTAATCTTCCCCAATAAATATTATTTGGAAACATTTATCAAGTGTGATAATAAAATCTTCAATCTTTATATTTGGATTAAGTGGAATTATTTCAAAATCTATCCCTGCCAAATTATAATCAACTGTATTATTAATCAACAAGCTATAAATCATCGCATGTGGGTGCACTTTTTGTGTCACGCGGATCACATCCGCAACCCGCATGAGTGTCTTCAGGGGTGCAGAGTTTGCACACGATAATATTTTTAATGTGATGCAGATTGTCTGAGTGTGCAGTCAGTTGTATGATGATTGGCGTTGCTGTAAAAAAAGTAATTATCGCCAACACACTTTTTAAGTGACAAAAAAGGGCAGCAAGCATGTACACTTCCTAATGAGGAATATACTTATTACGGGTGTATTTGCATTGCATTTTGGCAAGACTCCACCCACGCTGCTAGACGAGCGTCTCTACTTTCGTATAAACCGCTTTTATTAGTAAATAACGCAAGTCACACATGCACTTCATCTCTTCTGTGACGACGCTTGTTTTATCCTTTTAGCTGCTGTAGATAATTAATCGTAATTACCTAGCACGCCGGCTATAATTTGCAACTATTAATTTAATTAGTTATTGACGAGATAACTCATCTCTGGCGTGTTGAGCACGAAAAAAAATATGAGTTATCTCGTCTGTGGCAGCCATCGAGTTAACAAGCTTTACGTCAGTGAGTGATATCTGAAGCGTAACTGAATTCTTAAGCCCTTCTGCTGCGTGCATCCAAAATGCGAACGGATGACATTTTACTCTGCTTTGAATAGTGATCTGGTTTCGACGTCTGCGTCACATTAAAATTAGCGTGTAGTGCGAACGATGATGGGATCCACATGACACAAAAAGCGGACTGCCTGGTAATGTATTTACTACCATTTTAGAGATTTAAACATTCAAGACATATTTTATACTGATCACTTCACACAGTTGAACAAAACAAAGCCATGCTTAAAAATAATGCAAAAAAAAACTTCAAAAGCTGTAAAACACATTTATTGAGATAAAAAAAAAATATTAAATATAATAAATACATAGGTCATGATTTAAAAAAAACATAATATAAAAATAAATTAATATAAATCAGATAATACATACACAGCCTTGGTTGTGACCTGATAAAGGCTTATTTATCATGCTACAATAATATAACATTTATGTAATTAGCTACATATATGTCGCTGGAATAGAAATGGAATATTTAAGTCTAAAAAAAATGGAACAATAGTAAAAACTATAAGAATCAAATCATACTAAAAAAAATGTTATGTTTTCATTACTAGAAGTACAAGTCTGCCACAATATGACAATAAATAATCATTTTTGCCTATGTACTGCAAGTGTATGAAAATTAACTTTAATCCTCCAAGCCCGTATGATGTGCAGAGCACGCCAAAAACATGCTCTGTTTTGATATCCATTTACAATAGCAAAAGTTCACTGATTTTCTTGTTGAAAAGTTTTTTTCTTGTGATTGTTATATCCTTTGAAAACAAGTTTAAAATATACAATTCAAATGGACAAATGAATACAACAGTAATAATACAGATAAAAAATTGTCATTTTTTGTGGTATCTATGCAATCAGAAAGTAATATGAACTAATGATAAACAAAAAATTCACGAAACATGACATTCTCACGCATGCCTAAAATACAGATACAATAAATGTATTATACTTAACACAGCAAAATAACTCTACAATATATAAAACTGATACAAAAATCATAGTCACTATAAATACAGATATAAAAAAACATTGCGTGCAACACATATTCAAAAATAATGCTGTGACTAAAAATACTGGTAAAAATGTGCATGGAATTATCTTATTAAAATATTGATGTTAAGGCTATAGCACCAATACAATTTTTTTGAACATAGGGATGTATATAGTTGAATATAGAAATATCTATGCCAGGCGTGGGGAGACCGCGGCCTTCTGGCCAATTCTGTAAATTTATGTAAATTCGTAAATTCCTGACATATTCTGTTTAAATTCGTGTTTCCGGACAAAGATCCCCTAGTCAATGTTTACTGCGGCCTTATGCCGAATCAGAAAAATGAATGCGGCCTTTAGAGAAGAAAAGGTTCCCCACCCCTAGTCTATGCAATCAAAATAATAAATTATAATAAAGTTAAATTTTGTTGTAAATAACTTAAATTTTATTTCTAGCACAATATTGAATTGCATTACAATTGTGAATGATTTTTCAAGTATGTAATTATTTTTAAAACGTCTTTGCATATTAAGTAAAAAGTCTACATAAGGAAAAAATCGTGAAGCAGTTATGCAAATTACCCATCGGGCACGATTCTACATCAATAAATTTACTAAATAAAAACAGACACATGTAAAACTATTAAGAAAACATAAAATTTACAACGCTAGAATTTGACTACTTCTGATGATGATCCAACCCAAAACTTCGTTGAATTAATTAACTTTTGCGTTGCGAACGTCCTTCTAATTAAGTCAGAACATCTCAGAACGAATAGAGACCAAAGTTAGCCAAAGAATACAAATAAATATTTACGCTACAAGACTAGCTTTGTGTCTAAATAATTTATTGTTAGATAAATATATTTTTTAAATTGTACTTTAAAATTTTCTTAGATACAAGCAACAGTTTCGAGAATTAGAAGTATTTTTATAAAAATTAGCCTATGCAATATGTAAATTTTATTTTATTAGATGTTAATATGATGGGTAACTGATTGGTGATTAAGAGGTTTCATGGCAAGAGAAAGCCACCATAATTTAGATTTCTTAAATCTGTCTTGAAGTAATACAAATTAAGTTATTGTCTTCATTTAAATATTACCTATCGATCGAAAGTCAATTGCATAACAAGTAGTATGTCACGATTGATAATAGTATACATTTAATATAAGTCTCCTGTTAATAATAATTAGCCTCTTTCGCCATTGTTTAATATTAGAATATTCTACTACGTAAACCTAATTAATACGTATTAATAAATAAATAGTGCATGTTTACAGTTTGGATTTGATACTTTTGAAATAATGCAGGTTTGGTTATTAAACAGAACTAACTGACAGAATATGATTAAATGTTTACATATAGAGTTGAAGGTGGACGGAAAATAGAAACTAAGACGGTTTGTGAGATAAAAACTGGTTTTTTGAATAAAGTAAAAATATTCAGCTATTACGAACATAGTCAGAACATAAGGTAAACAAATTCAATAATACGAAACTTATTTTTGCTTCAATACTTCCTTAAAGTTAAATGACAACTTAGCCATGTGTTTAATTTTAAATGCAATCTAAGGCAATGTCTTTTTAAACTTTATTGAAGGAACTCATAGTGATCGTTGCAAATCGATTCACCGTCGCAAAGAAATAAACAAACACTTATCTTAGAGGTTGAAAGTAGCAATTTAAAATGATACAATTGCCCTTTCGGATATTAGAATCGCCCTCTTCTCAGTTTTATAAATAAAAAATGAGATTTTTGAAATTTTCACAAGCAGACGTTTACATCTCCGTCATTTACAAACATGGGTGTTTGTGATATCAATTCTCCTGAGATAATCTCGAATTAACAAAAATTCAAAATTATTTCGTATGATATTTCAACTTCAAAATATTTGACACATTTGCATTAGCTGTATCACCATTTTTTTTATTATTATAAATTATTCTAATTATATATTATCATACTGACAATGATTTAGATTTCCAATCATGGTTTGGGGCAGTTTGAAATTAATAAAGAGATACCTTATCACCTAAATAAGTTCACTATATATGTCTACAAAAATAATGTTCTGTCATTTAATATTAATGTTACTTTGGAATGTAATGATGAATGATCATTTGAGTCCTGGACCATCGCAATGAGGGGATAAATGAATTAAAAGCATGCTTCAGGTAACAATTTGATAGATATTAATAGATGAAAAAGAGTAAATTGAACTATATAACGGGGCGCATCAAATTAATCAAGAAATTTTTCTGTATCAGATGCGAGTCCACCAAATTTCTCAGTAGTACCTCCGTGTCTCCGAGCTCGGGCGAGAAGTGCAGCGCCTCCTAAAAGAAGAAGAAGAACTGCTCCGAGGCCGCCTGCCACTCCCCCGGCTACGCCAGCCCAACCTCCCCAAGCACCACTACCTAGCGGTAGGCCCTCTGAAATTTTTGTAACAGTTACATATATACCTATATGAATGACTAAACAAGATACAGTACAATGCAATAAAAAACATTTAATGTAAAATATTAAATTTTATAACTGTTACTCCACTTGTGTAACAAATTGTGAAAAATGTTTCACCTCTTTAATAAGCAACCTCAGACAGAATATCACAAGGTTTATGAATAAATTAAGAATTGATTCTAATTTTTAAGTTATAAAGTACAAAATAACGGTTGGGGTATTTTTTTGCTACTGGACGCACAGATACAAATATTGATTTACTGTCCCTAGCGTGAGTAAATAATTTTTCATAACTATCAATGTTTGTATCTTACCACCTCCCTGCGTCCAGTAGGAAAGAAAAAACCCTCGACCTTCATGTTGTAATCTTTAACTTAAGGGTTAGAAACAACTTTATTTTATTCGAAAATCTTGCAATATTCTCTCTGAGGATGCTTCTCAACTCTTCAAAGACGGATGCCTGAAAGAAACCTTGAATAACAGCTTATTCATATCCAATGAATAGCAGAACGAGCAACAGATGAACAATTAAATATTTCTGGTGCTATTTAGGGCAAATAATTTTGAAACCAGTGGTTGTCAATTTTTTTATTTAAAGTTATTTAACCTTTAGAGGAGTGAATAAATTTATACAGATCTTACTTTAATTTACTGTCTTTTCTTAACATGACAATTTTGTGACTCTTTCCCAATGAATATATGTAATTCATACTTAGAGCATATATATGCTTACAGACAGACACTCCCGTGTTGAGTTTAAAGTACTTCAATACTCATTTACAGAAAAATGGCGCCGACTTACATGTACGTCCATACTCCTCTAAAGGTTAAAAATTGAGTGTATTTTTAAATTATGAATATGATTTCCGCAATCATCTAATTCAATCTCATTTTTGTGTAAGCATTGTACTGTTTCATTGTTAAATATGAAATAAATAATTCATCATAATCACTTCATTATAGTTTGTATTTGGTAGACAAAACTATTGTATACTATAATATTATTGAATTAACACATAAATGATTATTTTATTTTAAAAGCTGTTAAATATTCAGAATAGCAACACGGCTCATTCAATTTCAATTTAAAAAATATTTATGGTTAATTAAGGATATAAACATTCTTTTTGTATCTTTTTATAATATGAAAACATTTTCGTAACAAAATAATAGTGACAAATAAAACAATAAAAAATTTCAAATAAATTGTTTAATATATGAAGTGTTTAGTTACAAAAAGCAAAGTGTACACAATATTTGCGGCAAACAATTTCTTTTTCGTTTCAAGCAAAAATTGTTGGTTTTAAATTAGAATTCTTTTTCCTGTTATAGTATATCTTTAAATAAAAACAAAATAAAAGTTTAGCCGATAAACCATACAATGAAATAAATAATATATACAAAATAAAATTAAACATACCAGATTCAACCAGATTTAAAATATTCCGAAGCATGAATATATTTATAAGAGATTTAAAATATTTTTTTGTTGGCTTATATTGAGTTTTGGAATATATTATTTTTTTTATTTGATGAATAATTGCACGTAAAATACAAATATACTTTTAATTGATTTTGAAAGAATGTAGTTACGTCGTTTTTTCCGACAAGACGCCTCATATGAAATATACATTTTTACCCTTCTGAAGCAAATGTATTTTACGATATAACCTGCTGTGAACCTAGGAATATTTGTTTGGGAAAATACTACGTTGATGATTTACGGTATTAGCACTTCAATACAGTTGTAGGTTTCATTCTCTAACATAATTGCCTCTCGAGAATGAAACTGCGGTATTTTCCCAAAACAATACGCATATAAAAATCTGAATAGACTCGTCCCTTGATTTACGGGGTAGTTAAGTTTTACATAATATTACAAATGGAATCTGTAAAATAATTTGTATTGTTTTTTAAACAATGTAATAAAAGAGCAGAATCTGAAGCCGTATTTGCTTCAATACGCAACTCAGGACATACTGTAAGTGTATTGGGGTTCAGTTGCAAGTTTAGTGTCATAAGTGGAAAGATTTGTTAATCCGTAGGAGGATACTTATAAATCCATTCTTGACATATAAAAGTGAAATTGCGTAAAATGAGGGATGAGTATAACAGAAAATTGATGAAAGCTATGAGTAATAGACATAAATGAATGGTGTGATAAAGAATAAATAAACATAATAATTGTGTTAGTGATGAAAACATACTAACCGACTGTAGCAGTGGGTTTGGCTGGAGAAGGGGGTGCGTTAGTAACGAGGGTCTTGTTGGGTACCGGTTGTACGACATCAGCAACTAATTTATCCGTTTTCTTTACCAACGGATCAGGAATAGTTTCATCAACAAACTTGTGAACTTTGAACGGATCTAATTCAACTACAAAGACTTCTCTTCCGTCTCTCGACACTGCTATGTCGTGGGGATTCGAGAAGTCTTTGTTATTTGGACCGAATACGGATAAAATTTTCCGTGTGGTGATGTCTACTACGAAGCCTCGAACAGGTCGAGACGTTTCTTCCGGTCCGTTAACGATGTAAAGTTGACCACCTGTAATAAATGTTTTGAATTAGAAATGACACCAATAGTATTTATAAAGGTAATAAAATTTTGGATAATAATACAGGAGAAAGTAAATCTTGTGTAAACGCCATTTGGTGAATTTCTTTGTTTACAAATTTTATTAGACAAACTCACATTTTCACAACCTGATTTCATTCAAAAGGTATAGATTTGTTTGATATTGAAGCCATTTTTACTGATGCACAATAACTAAGATACACTGAAGCGAGGTAATGAAGAATTTTACTGCAGGCTATCTAGGAAGGATTAACAGATTGTATTGTTGCAGAATGCAATGTTGCATTTTTCCCTCAGATGTCAGCAGTGGCCTCCAAATAATATAAAAACGTCCACATGAGTTAATCACGAGACGTTAATCCATTACAAGACATGCGTTAGATTCTCATTTAACTGGGATACATGGTGAAACAAGAAACAGCTTTTTGAATACATCCGAGAAGTGCAAAAATGTGATTTTTGAAATGGTTCAGTTAAGACACCTATAGATTAATCCGGAGCTTAATATATTGATTGATTTGAAGAAAGTTTTTGGCCTACTTAAGGTCAAGTTAAAACAGTATTTTTAGCATGGTAAACAATACATATGCAGTGGTGTCTCAAATGAACATTTTCAAGATAATATTAATGCAAAACATTACCTTTGACAGGTGAATAAGCGACACTGAATACTCTCGCACCAATTATAGGCGAATGGAACTGCGACACGAATGTTCCATTATTACAATTAAAACATTGGACTCTGCCGTTTTCACGATCGGCCACACACAATAATCCCTTATCTTCAGCGAGAGCCAGCGCATGAGGGATGGAGAATGTATATGGCTGCGGCAAAACTTGCATTATTCCTAAAAAAAAAAACAAATTACGGCAATTGAGTTTGAGCAAATCAGATACAGAGAAATTAGGAATCAATGAGTAATAAAATAGTTTCATTCTACTTCAAAACAAGCATTGAATTTTTTTAGCATCTCAATAATCAATGCAAATAAAATAAGCAACAGAAAAAGATTACACAATTAACATAAGATTCAAATAAAGACCTGAATACATACATTACAATGATTAACATATTTTTTTTTGAATCTATTCAATTATTAATAATTACAATATTTTGCAACACCAAAACGCGTACAGACATATGATTACTTCAAAATCTATGTTGATTTATTTCATCACCTTTGTAAACACCTCTTCCCCATTGTTGTATTTTTTTTCCATCAGCAGAGTATTTGATGACGCGACTGTTGCAATATCCATCAGAAACGAAAAAATCTCCACTTTCCATCACAGCTATTCCACTCGGCTTACAAAAATGGTAATCATCATTTCCCGGAGTAAACCTTAATACACAAACCGGTAAAAAAAAGACAAGAATCATCAAACAAATTGTTTTATATTTATTATTTGGCTCCGCTATGTTCAATTACAAAGTTCAATAAGAAAACTTATGATGTTAACGTTTTTGTAGCAACTATACAATCCTGACTTATATTTATCTAATTTCATCCAAATTGACGCAGTATGTAATTTTTGTATCCACATTTACAGAATTTCAAGTAAGAAATATTTTTTTACCTGACTCCTAAAGTTAGACTTGGCTTCTCTTTTTCTCCTGCATCAAATTTCATCACTTGATGCAGAGCTACGTCTGTCACCCACACATTGTTCTTGGTGTCCACAGTCAATCCATGTGGCATAAAAAATCTAAAATAAACAGACCATATAAAAATTTGGTTCATTTCATCACAGTTTCAATTCAATATTTACAATAATTAACATTCAACATTTGAACACAGAAATACCCAAAAAAAAATTAAGACATACAGATTATCTCCCCATTGTTCAACGAGGTCTCCTGTCGTAGAATTAAATACTGCTATGGTCGGCGCGGCGATCGGTTGTTCATTACTATTCCAATAATGGTTAGATAAAGTGAACGAGTTGAGGTCCCAAGTGTTTGTGGCTCGGTGAAACACTACTACTCTTCCTGCTGGGTCCAGCGAAACAGCTGACACTTGGCCCAAAGTAACACTCGGAGACGGCCAGTTTGGCACCCAAACCGGACCTAAAATTTTTTATTAGATATACAATTTATTATATATTTTATAAAATATATTCCTTGACAACTTAATTACATAAATATAGATAAGATGACGAAAAAATCAATGTACAAATGTTTCATAGGAAGGTTCATTGCTGTGTAAACTTAGATATAAAATAAATTAATTCATATATAATTGAAGACAAGTTTTTTTTCAACAGATTTTAAAAACAAAACATTAAATATAATATTACTTATTTAATAATTTACTCTTTTTTTGAAGAGAGGATAGGGCAGGACAGGACTAGTGGTTGGCTAATCACTCTTGCTACACCCCATTATTTTAAGATTGGAATAGTTGAGGAATTTTCGCACATCACAAACATCCAAGCCTTTGAACAGAAATCAAAAAATCGATTGAAAAAATGTTGCCCGTACTGCGATTCGAACCCGTGAGGTCCGGTATCGAAATCAACAACGCTGACCACTGTGTCATGGACCTGACATTTTTTTTAATACCAGCTAAAAAATAAGACATCATTTTTATGATCATTTTATCATTGCTGTAAATGCAATTTCCTTTCTTCAGAAAGAGATATTTTTGACCCTTCTTACACAAACTAGTTCTTGAAATTGATACATAACCCTCCAAGGACGAGCGTGACCATATGGTCACAGTAAACACCGTTGTCAATTGATCCCACTATTGATCCTTTTTCTACCTGAATATCGTTGCTTTCACTCAATTTTGATTAAAAAGGATACAGACTTCAGTTAGTCATCAGCCGCGGGGACGGAAACGACTACCAAAAGTACATGCTATTTTTTCAATTTCCGTTTATTTTTAATGGCCTTTTTGAAACTGTTGGTTATTATTTTATCAAAACATTAAATTATTAACGGTACTTTTACTAATATATTTGTGTTGAAATAATGTTGATCTAAGGTGGTCAAATTTCATATATTTAAAAAAAAAACATGTTTAGGTATATTTCAACCCTGAATGTTTGTGTGCCCATACGGTCACTCTCGTCCTTACTACTGTCCGTACACAATATTACACGGTAATATAAGGATGAATATGATCATATAGTCAAGCAGGGTTTCTAGACATCGACTTGGTGTTTTTTTTTTTAATTTTTGTTAGAAATAAAAGTTATCAGTGACTTCAATATGACTTTAAAAATATTTTTTATTGAAAAAAAAACTCTTGTCTCTGGGGGTTAACGTAATCAGCTTACATTTAATTGTCATTAATTCGCCTTTATTTACTCACCACAATTGACTGATTAATGATCACATTTTGTTTTTGTTTTTATTTGATTTTAAGTTCATTACACTATAAATATGCAATGGATATTACTGTCAAAATATTAATATTTAAATAGCATTAAGGATTGCAAGATTTGCAACATATGGAAAGTTAATAATAAAGAAACATCTAATCACACCAATATTTTATCTACCTATATAAGCGATAAAAATAGCATAATCATTACGCGTTATAAGTGTGTGTGTATTTATAGTGGAGAGGACTAACACTTGCAGATACTTACTATTTTTCAATTTACCAATTGCAACTTTAACATTGGGTTGTGGTTGATGAGCGATTGCCCAAGATCTATCAAGAGGCTCGTTTTGAGATGAAGCTGCATAGTCTGAATACTGATTGTTGTCTGTATAATCTACCGGATCGGGGTATACAGGCGCTGGCACAAATCTTTGGCCTGTACCAAAGTGCTGCGTTTGTGGATACTAAAAAACAATACAAACTCTTTCATTAATAAAAATTATAAATTGAAAATATGTCAACATAGTCGTTTACAATTTCAATGTGTACTGACATGCTGAGTAGAAACTGTTATGATACACGTGCAAATAAGCAACAGTGTTGATACATATGGTAGGTCAAATGATAAGTCCAAATACATTATGGAACGGTTTACGTATGCGACTATAACTAGATATGGAAAGGTCAAACTAAATAAGAACACAGCGACACTTCTTATTTCTTAACTCGGTGAGGTTTTTGTTAAATTCATTACTGTTAGGAGCTTTTATGAAAATTAAGCTCCTGTCAAAAGACTCTTGACAGCGACCATAAATAATTATGATAAGATTAATCTGTCAACAACAATTGTAAACTATTGTAATGGATTATAAAAAAACCTTTTTAATGTAAATGTTATTTCATGTCTACAGCACGAAATCAATTCATAGTGAACTAGCAAAGTATTTTTGAAAATAGCGAATATTGAAAAGTAAGATTAAAAATAGTTTAAATGTAGGTTTTATTGGAAATATTAACTACTTTAAATTTTAATTTAGCACATAGAAATTTAATGAATTTTTTTTTAAATATGTCTGTACCAATCGTCTAAAAATTATTATACACCCAATTATTTGTTACGCGATACATTGGTAACAGAAATTTTCGAATATAAAAAAACCTTTTTTTTAATAATTAAAATTATTATACATTAGATTTGTTTTATTGATCCAAAGTATTTTTCTTTACAATAAATTCCGTTATAAGTTTTTGGTTTGATTTCTGCATTTCCCGTGGCTGTAATTCTTTGTAAAGTTCCGTGTATCATGCAGATTCTCATTTCATTTTGAAATTTTCTATTCCACTCCACAAGTAGTATTAGGATTGTCAATAAAAAAATACCATCTGTGCTGTCATTTTTCTTGAATAGTTTGTTTCTCTGCTGCCTCGTAACTATCATTATGTGACTTGATAGTAATTTTATCAAGTCATTACTAGGGAATCCAATCCCGAGCCAAAATGTTGATCCCGGGATCAGTACATTTTTTTAAGAAATAAAAATCGATAATATTGGTGAAAAATAAATTTAAAAGTATATTCTATATAATATAACCAGCTGTGGACTGCCAATACCTTACCAAAAAGCTCTCTTAATCTCAGTTATTCGCGATGTATAGGTGAATGAGTGGATTTATTAATAACTCGTAAAAAAATATGCGCCATAATTATTAAACAAATTTTATATGCACACATTATGTAAAAATACGCAATATAACAAAATAACTAATGTCGATAGCTAAAAAAAGTAACTACCTATTTCAGACTGCAAAATTGAAAAGTTCTTAAATTATCGTAGACATACATTCTCAATAACTTAAATAAAGTAAATGTATCTAAAAAATACAAACATAAAAATGAAATACTAAGTAATTTAAATATTATTTTATGCTATGCCCGAAGTTAATACAAGATCATCAATTGTTTCGCCATTTAGTATACGGTTTTATTGTGTAAAGAACCGATAAAACATATTTTTATAACTACCACATCCGACGACAAGTGCTTTTGTAGAAAGATCATTTTTTACATTGAAAATAATAAGAACATTCAATAGAAATAGTCTAAGTGAGAATAGATTTTCAACTCTTGCAAAAATATTACTTGAAAAATCTTTTAGACAATATATTAAACGAAACGCGATTGATGACTTTTGTAAGATGGAATAAAATAAATTTTCATAAGAAAATAAATTTTAAAATTTAAGTTATAGTTCTCCTCCCCTTTTCGCATGCCACTGATATTTATCATACTAATCATATAGAAACTGACTGAAATAAACTTTAGTTGACACGTGTTTTATTAGATAAACTAGATAGCCATTGATATCTGATAACATTCATTAAGGTATTGAAAATAAAAATTAAGATATTGATAAGAAAAAATATTGAAATGTGAAGCTTAACAATAAATATCGTTTTTGTTATCTTCAAATGCATTCAACTATAATTTACTAAAGTATGCTTGGTTTCAAATTACTTTTTCTTTAGCTGTAATTTTTATCACAAAGGATTTAAAATGGGCTTTGTTTATTATGTGCATGAACATCCATTCGACTTGAAAACCAACACCTTTCTGTTTAATAAGTAAATCAATCCCGAAATCTTCGGGATCATATCTTCAAATCCTGGGATTGAAATGTATTGAAAAATGGACGTGATTGGATTCCCTAATTATGACATTATGATAAGTATCATTTAGCATTTGGTCAAGTAGAATCTCGTCAAAATCCCCACATGTTTTTGAAACTTTCACAATTTTCAGTTCAGACAGGCATCTCAAGTGCATTTATTTAGTAGATTTAACACATATTTGCCTTTCTGTACTTGGATAAAATTAATGGCCAACATGTGCCATTTAACAAGATTCTGAGCAGTCATCACATTACATGATTTTGCATAGGGCCACCAAAAAAAAAATTGAAGAAAAATATTGCGTAATAGCAAAATGGGCCAAAAAAAATCTATTAAGACTGGGTGTATCTTCAAGGAAAGACATACATATATAAAATACACACATTAGAAAATGATAGGTCTTTTAATGCTCACATTATACTTCTTTTCTATTTTTTTACTGTAAGATTCAATATATATCTTTCAAATATTGCATGAGCCTTATACCATGATTGAAATAGTATCTAATGAATTCTTGAAGAATGAACCTTTTCATATCAAGTATATAATGAAATAACAAAAAGATAATAAAAATACTTTTATTTCATAAATACAAATTATATAAAGCGTTGTGTCTGTACAATAAATTTATCAACTCTCGAAGTTGCTTTTCGTAAATTATACAATGTATCCTTTGACGTTTGGTTATTCTGTACTTGGTATTCACACATATCTAGTAGCTTCCACGTGGAGTCAACCATAGCAAAGGGATCGCCCCCCATACTTCTAAAGGAATCTTCAAGTTTCCTTCTGGTCATGTGAATACGGTCAAGCATACCTTTCTTTTTATTAAAATTAGCTTCTCCACAGCTTAATTTATTTTTCTTTTGATTTTTGGGGTTTGACAATGTCAAACTTATGCCATTTGAATTATACATGTTGATGAGTTTCAGATAGTCATCTCTGGGCGCCTCAGAAAATATTGGCAAGAAAGAGGCTGTAATCTGATTTCTCATTTGATTGTTAACGACCATACCGTCCGAATACTTCAGTTGGACTAACATATTTCTCAGTTTATCAATATTGGCATGCCCATCATCAAAACCAGCTTGCCCGATTAAAATTTTATTCAACGTTTGCCGTGCATTGTTTATTTTACTACAAAGCGACTGCATTTTCTTGTTATTTATTAGTTTATTTTGGCACCCAATCATTTTTTTGTACTGTTTCTCAAATGATTGAAGATTGTTGTGAATAATTTGTGGATCACCGAAATCCTTATTTAATGATTTGATGCTTGACATTATATAATTTACTGCTGCAGTTTTATTTTTTGGCAAGCGGCATTTTGTTGAAATTCGCACAACAGGTTCTTTTATGTGCATCCACTTTCTGAACTCAAATTGAAATTCTTCCTGCTGACCTCTGTTTCCTGTCAACAATAAAATATCTCCCAAATCAGTTTTAGATTGCTTAATAGATAAATTGAATTTAGCAGAAGCAGCATTTATGTATTTTTGGCCTTCAAGAGAATAAAGACGTTCCAGTGAATCTTGTGTTAATAAGATATGGGAAGGTGTATTTTCCTGCCCAATACTGGTATAATCGGAATGCTTTTTACTGTGAGATGCAATACATTCCTTGTCCCCTTTTCTTTTCATAGTCATTTGATGTTCGTTGACATTCTGGCTATCAGTACCTTGTTTTATACTCTCACCGTAAACAGGGGTATATTCAAAAATATACGGAGAAGGAATCTTGAATTCGCTAAAGGAAATATATTCCTTGCAAGTATTTATCAAATGTCCCCGCCCTGTGCAACCGCTGCAAAACAATTGGTATGAACTCTTCCGGGACTTTTCTTCGATCAATGGAATTTCAAATGAAATCTGTAATAATAAAAATTACTTAGAAATGATGTTGGACATGAAGTGATAGTAATATAATAATGAATGAATATGGCCAAAGTGAAATAGGTTACAAAATTAATAAAATTTAAGACAACCACGACTTTGTCATGAATAATTTTTAAAAAGTATTTTCATTCTGTTTTATTTTAGAATCCAACATAACTTATTATGTATTTTAAAAAATATGTATATTTAAATAAATGTTGAATTTATGTAGTTAAGTTCAGTGTTCTTCAACCTATGGTCTGCGGACATCGGCATCGGTCCACGAAGACTTTTATGTTTCGAAAAGTTTTCGACTTGATTATCTCCTCGATTTTGATGCAAAATGGTGAATAAACTGCCTGCTGATATCTGTAAGATGTCAGTTATCGCACGAAACTTCAATTTAAGATCGGTCAAAACTATCTTGTGGACTTTTTATGTTTTCTGGGACAACTGCCGAATTTGGGCGACCAGATTGTTCAGCTTAGAAAACATGAAATAAGCGTTCAGAAATCAGCAAACTACTTCTCTACCATTTGTCTCGATGGAACTGAGTCCAAATAACACTTGTCAAGCCATTGCTTTGCTTGAACGGTATTTTTTTCCATTAAAAAGCAATGCTTTATCAACACAAGAAATGTTGATTTTTCCATTGTTTTGAAAATTACAAAAGTAGCTTCACTAAAACCACTGTACTTTAACTTGTGAACTGAACCTCAATTTTTATGAAATTTTGACACGTATTATTTGAAGGTTGGTACTTCTTTCTAAAAATCATACGAATTTGTCAATAGTGACACAGCCTAGATGTAATCCTACGAACTTATTGAGTGATGATGGTTGACGCCGTTGATTTTTACCGGTCTGCCGATGTAAAAAGGTTGAAGAACACTGGTTTAGATGATTTCGGATAACTGAATAAAAGAAATATATAATATTTAATTGCAAGAAAATTTTAATAAAAAAGTTTTATTTACAGTTCGGTGGTATCTTCTCCAAATGTCTGGACAGCGATCAGATGGATGACCATATGTCTTGCATATCGCACACAAAACTTTTCTCCATTTTAAACAAATACCACAATCAGACGTAAACATGTCGTTGCGGTTGCCACACTGCAAAAAATAATGGTTTTTCAACATTAGAAACATAGTTTTGGTGATAAGCTGTAGCTTAATGATAACATAATTCAAATGTATTTGACATATAGATGTGATGATTAATGATTAAAAATGATTATATTTTTAATTCCAGTTATGACAGACAATGGAAATAATGGTCAATAGAGTAAGTTGTCTGAACATATATGTATTGATACAAAAAAAAGTCGAGCCTTGATCGACTTCTAAGATAGAATACGTTTTTAGATTCGATTTGTCATTACTGTTAGGCATATAGAAATAAATTTCAAACATATTTCATTCAACTGTTGTCCCATAAGCCTTTGAGGTAATAGAAAAAATGAATTTAAATTATATGAAATACTTATCTTTATAGTTGTCAACAGATTTACAAAATCAAGGAATATGTACTAAAGCTCACTTACATTGAGACATATTTTATTTGGACATCGTAGTTCTTTGTGGCCCTCAATTCCGCACATGGCGCATTTCTTAGGTTTGGAATAACAATTGTCATCTCGGTGTCCAGCTTTGTTGCAGAACCCACAACTGTAATAATATAATCAGTGTAGCGTATGTATTAGTATCAGAACGAAGGAATAATAGGAAATAAATCAACCTGATGAAATATGCTTACATTACTTGCGATCGTTTGTATTTTTTCTCTCTAAGTTTATCAGCTAAGTCTATGGGCCAATACTCCTTCCCATCTAGAAAAAAATTAAAAGACCTATTAAAACAGTTTATAATTTTTGTCAGTTACAATTTCTGTTAAGGCTGTAAGTCTTATACGGTAGGAATACGATATTCAAGTGAACTTTGTCATAAGTAAATTCAGCTTTTTCATTATGTACTTACTTGGCATTTCTCTTTGTAGTTTAATGTGATCAAAGTCAGCACCCGAATCGAAAATAATAAAACAATCCTGATCTTCAGAGTGGCTTTGACTGACTTTGTTTCTGTTCTTTTTCTTTTTATTAACTTTAGCACTTGAGGTATCTTTCATATCGAATGTTTTTGAATCAATATTACTAGAATTATCTATTCCGACGACATTCGCCATGATGAGACTGTCGACTTCATTGTTTTCTAAAGAAATCGACTTTTTCTTTCGTTTAGGCGTGAATGTTACAGGAACATCGACTACACTTTCAGGAAAATCAGAACTTTCAGATTCGTACACGTCAATAGAAGGAGTGACATAATCAATATTGTTGACAGTGTAGCTAATGGATTTTGGAGACGGGTTCTTTTTTTTAGCATTACATTTAGGTGTAGCAAAAGTATCCTCTTTACGTTCAATGCTGACCGGTATATCAATATTAGAGATTAAAGATGACAACTTTTTGGGGGCATCTTGATTGTCTATTTTTTTAGCTGAATCAACATTAACAGTTTCCATTTCACTAAGAGACTTTTTTTTAGAACGCTTCTTTGGCGTCTCTTTAACGACGGCATCGCAGAGGTCTGCGCCGTGCAATTCAAAGTTAAACTTTAAGCTTGACGGTTCATTTTTATCAGAAGTTATGTTTAAATTAGAACAGTCAGCTAAAATGAACTCGTCAGACACGGACGACATCACAGATAATACAGGACTTACGCAAGTAATTTTATTGGAAGTTTTACTTGATTGTTTTTGCGGTTTACCAGTGGTGATGGAACGCTTTTTCGGTATCTCTTTAACAGTATCGTCACACAAGTCTACCCCGTGTAATTCAAAGTTGAATTTTAAATTGGATGGCTCGCTTTCATTAGAAGTAATGTTTAAATTAGAACAGTCAGCCAAAATAAACTCATCAGACACTGACGACATCACAGAAGGCGTAGGACTCAGGCAAGTAATGTTATTGGATGGCCTCTGTGTTTTACCCGATGTTTTCAAAGTTTCTGGCTCTGAGACATTCGAACATTTTACCTCGGCGGTAATGGTTTCCGGTGATTTTCTTACTATACTCTCATCATCAGAACTTTCTACATATATTAAACTGACTGGTATAACGGGCTGCGGAATAACTTCCACATCAGATTCATTGTCGCTGCTGCTGTCCAAATTGATAATTTGAATGTTTGTTGATTTTGACGAACCATTATCTTTGTGTTTTTTAGGTGATTTTATGACTGGTTTAAGTGGGCTGGAATTTGTTTTCTTTCTATTGCTGTTGGGTACTTTATTTTTGACATCCCGTATTAATATACTGCACTCATTTTGTTCGGGATTTTCATCAACGTGTGCAGTTGGGGCTGAATTATTTTTTTTCGGTGTTTGAGGTGTAATGATTTTTTTACTAAACATTTCGGAATCACATAAACGCACACATTGTTCATGGGTGACAACAGCATCCTCAGACATGTCCGTGCTCCCAGATTCCTGTACAGTTTCGTTGACAGAGTGTTGGCCTTTGTCATTATTTTTAATTGATATAGTCACAAGGAATTCAGGTTTATTCACCTCTTTTGAAGAAACCTTTTGCATAGAAACAGTTCTAATATAATTAGACTCATCTATTGTACACCTTTGATTGTTTTTCGATTGTTTACTATTTTGAAGTGATACTTTAGAGGTCTTCTGGTTTTCATTTTGTTCAACATTTGATTTTGAAATAAAAACGTTATTTTTTATTGCATTGTCATTTGATGGAATTCCATGTTCATTTATGAAGTGACAGTTAGAATTAGTATCTTCGCCTAATGATACGTTGGCGTCATTTTCCTGCGTAGGGTTTTCACTATCCACAAAATGAATCATGGCATACATTTTTGATTCCACGTCTTCATCTTCGCTAGGTGATTCACAGTCCTGAAAAAAATTCTTAGGTCAGGAAGTGCACATATACATGTCAGCAAACGTATTATGTTTGTTATTTACCTAGGAATGAGGTTGCGTTTCCACATATTGTGAATAGCGAGTGACATTCAGTAATCATTGAAAATATGGGTAATGTAACAACTAGGTATACAATTTGGCAGAGTCCGAACCGAACCTGTTATTTCCAGACACTTAGTTTTAGGTACCGTGGCTGTTTTAAAGCTTGTAATCATAAGAAATTAAATTAATAACTTCCAGACCCATAACCTAAAATACACATTTGTTATTCCACAACAGTTAAACTTACCATGGTTTTTATGTAAAGAAATATGAATTTTGCCAAGAAAAATTATAAGCTGTAATCGTGAAAAATCACGATTCAATCTATTACGTTTACATTTATCAGACACAATACACAATATTTATATTAATATTCGCGACCACACGTAACACCGTTGAAAGTCTTATTATCTGTGATGGAATAATGTGGCAAGTGTAAATAAATAGTTTATAACGAATAAATGTGTTAAAATAGCTTCGATAAAAAAATTACACATACAGAGTAAAGAGGATTTTTTTTTAAATATTAAGATTGCCTTGTTGATGTACATAACTGGTTATATTTTAAATTATTTTTCGTTTAATATTGTCAAAATTATCCACCTACGAAAATAGTGGCTTATCTGATTTTTTAAATGTGTACTATTGAAATAAGAATATTAATTACAATGCAGTGTTGTGACGATAGCACCATTTACACCCAGCGGCGAAAATAACACAAAGTGCTCCGCTCAGTTGATCAGTTGGATCATAAACTAAGTTGGATATTGGAAGGATAAATAATATTCTACATTAATCATTTCATGGAATTATTGTAGTATTCATCTTCGTACTAGTTTAATTTCCTTTCATTGGTATATTTTGAATGTAGTTACTAATGACAGTGCCAATGTAATCAAGTGATTGACTCATTTAATATATGAGTGACGTGGAACCTTTAAGGTTATGAACAATTGTGATGTATACTGAGATTTATTAATTAATATAAGTATATTTCAAGTTTCAAAATGTTTGAAATTACTGATACTCAGAAAATCGGTGTAGGCTTGGCCGGATTCGGCGTTACGTTCTTATTTTTAGGGGTGTTATTGTTATTCGATAAAGGACTATTGGCTATCGGTAACTTACTTTTTATATGTGGACTTGCTTGTGTCATAGGACTGGAAAGAACGTTTCGATTTTTCTTTCAAAGGCACAAAGTGAAAGCATCATTTGCATTCTTCGGTGGAATAATAGTTGTGTTGCTCGGTTGGCCAATCGTTGGAATGATTGCCGAGACTTATGGTTTTGTGTTATTGTTTAGTGGATTCTTCCCAGTTGTCGTAAATTTCTTGAGAAGAGTCCCAGTAGTAGGATCAGTTTTGAACTTTCCTGTGATCAGCTCGATTGTTGACAAAATAGCTGGGGACTCAAACAGAACAACTGTATAACTAGTTATAAACAATTTCTATACAGTGCACTTCAGCATATACTACACAATTAGAGGTAAGCTTTTACTATTGCAATGGAACATCGTTATCGTCTTCCTCCATATAAGTATGAGTCGATAAATATCATATGTACCTTAGTCCATTATAAACTTGTCTTGATATTTTGATGGCAATCATTTCTTTGAAAGCAGATGAATATTTTGAGTTCAGAATAATCAAACTAAAAACATTTTTTTAGTTGAAAAATTAGGTTGAACATTGAAGTTTTTTTTCATAACTGCCCAAGGCCATGTATAATGTAAATCATAGTTCATCAAGCCCCTTTTGAGATTTTACCCAGGAATTTACGGATTTCCTAAAATGAAAAGGACTTGAAGACTTTGCCCGAGGCCCCCCTGAAACTATTTTTTCTCTGTGGCCCCCTTGGAACATGCTGGACTGGCCCCCGGTTAAGAAACCGTGGTGTAAATCATACCTGCCATTTTGTATATAGAGCAAGAAATTTTAAACCAAATTGAACACTGCCAAAATAATAGATAAATTTGCAAGAAATAAAGCAAGATAAAAATTTGTTTAAAAAATATGGTTTTTTTTTCAAATTTCTGTTACTTTTATTATATTTTATGTAAATAAATTAATGATAGTTTCTATGTATAAAACTTTTCTTTTTCGAATTTTAGTTTGAGGGGCCCACTTTTTTATCGCTCGGGGCCTCCACTTGGCGTGATCCGCCACTGAATCCAAAATGTGTTGTTAAAAGTATTTATTTAAAATTATATTCAAACATTTTTTTTACTAGCTCAAGTAAATTTTTTATAAACTAAAAAGTCTTGTAACCTAAAATTTTGTTATATGCGACTTAGTTGCATATGATATTTATCAACTCACAAATTATCCCACATTCATCATTCCTGAATCTATCATTTTTCTCGATTTATCGGTTGTATATTATTGTCCCATCACAAATATTACCCCGATTGATCGTTTTTTTTTTTGAACATTTGTCGTCCTCCTTACAGACATGTGCGACTCCATTCAACCACCATCATAAAAAAGACAGACTGCAAGTCTGAAAGCGTCGTCCTGTTGTTATGATGCCACCTCATAATGTTTCCGCTGATGTCTCACCTACTGAGAACCTATGTACAAACTGTTTAGTTTTGGTCAGTGCTCATTTTCTCTCATATTTCGAATCGTGAATTAATCTGACATGCAACTAAAATGTCTTCCATGAAGAAAACCAGAACTTGCTGAGAATCAGAAAATAATTTAAAACTTTTCTCGATGTTTCACTGGATACTTAATAAAAAATATTTATAATCTATCAATTTACATTACGACATAGTATCAGCTCCAATATTAATTAAAAATTAAAAGTCCAAACGGGGTAACTATAAGTGAAAATGGAAATTATAGAAAAACAGTAGCAACCCATATTGTCCATTTAAAATATTCTGCAGAAGATAATTAAGAATCGAAATATCTTACAATACTAAATTTTTTAACTATAGTTACAAGTTACAACTGAAATTATGTTGTGTAAACCAGTGTTCTTCAACCTATGGACATGCACAGTTGTACAGTCAAGTACAAAATCCAATAGACGGCATTAAAATTAAATATGTATGTATATATTATACAGTCACAAATACGCCCAATTATGAAATTTGCATAGTTCATCTGCGGTCAAATATTATTTTGTAAAATATTTGAAAGGAACTGGAGAATTATTTTTTTTTACCTATATGTATACTCATTGTTAGTTCAAATAGTCGAAATCACAAATTGTTTAGATATGTGTATCTGGTTAACACTGGTTTTCGAAATATTTTCCCATTTTTTATCGGTCTGCGGATTTAAAAAGGTTGAAGAACACTGGTGTAAACCATCAATTAGCAATAAAAGCATTTCACAATTGAAGAGTCATCATTCACTAAATATAAGGTTTTTTTTTTTATTTATTTGATGTGTTCATTTATTTTGATCAAACATTACCAATAATGTTTCTACCTGGTTGACCTTTATTAAATTATGTGACATTAATTTAAAATTATAAATATCATTCTTTTAAAAAAATGATTTCTGCAGTAGTATACTGCAATAACATTTCAATATCTTTCAAATTCATAAATTGTAATTTATTAATTAGTTTTTGGAAAAATTATTTAAACTCTTCAGCATGTTTTGCATATCTCTTTATTACAAAATAAAACGCAATACTGAAGACAAAGGTGTGGCTGGTCACACCCCTGAAAGCCATTGACATTGATTAAAGACAGCAAAAATCAATACTCTATGCTAACGGTAATGCGTTGATGTAGAGAAACCAAAACAATTAGTAGTCATCATTTTATTTTTAAATTGACTTTCATCAGAATCATCCTTTATTGTGTTAATTAGTGTTACTCGCCATTTTAGACGGACGGTTTAAGTCTGCCCCTGCTTTCTGCTATAATTCTTGATATTCCTAGTTTCTGGTGTCCATTGATACTACAGTCACCGTCAGTGCAGTATTTTTCGCGATGCCAATTACTCATAATGAATGTATTGTAATTTAAAAAAGCTCTTGTCAAAATGTCCCATTCCTTGGATATCTTTTATCTTCACAACAAACTACCCTCTACTAACCCATATTGCAATCATAACAAATAAATATAATAACACTGAGCACAACACACATACACAAATTCTTTTGGTCCGCCCATCTTACTTCCTCTGACTGTAAATGGAGCTAATCTTGACAGGTAGTACTTCCATATATTTTTTGAATCTATAACCGCTCCTAATGGGGGTACCTCAACAGAAATTTCTCTTGTGTTGATAGAAGGTTAGGGCTAGGACAGGACTAGTGGTTAACTTATCACTCTCGCTACCATTTATTAAGGATAATTTTTTATAATTACCAAAAATTGTGCTCTTGTGGTTTTATTGTGATTTTCTCAAATCTCGATTTTTGGAGAATGTGAAGTATGGATACGAGGCCCTTCATTTGTAATATGATTTTTTTAATAAAAATGCTTTTTAGGTTTGCGGAGAAAAACTTTTATTTTAAACTGTATAAATCCTAACATACCTAAATTAAATTTAAAAAATAAATAAACTTCAAAAACAAAAAAAACCCTTTTTGTTTTCGTCATTAATAACCTATATTATCTAAATCAATATTTTTCTGTAATTTCTTTTTTTATGAAGTTAAACCATGGTTTGGCAGCTGTAATATGAACTTGCAGATCAATTCTCTAATTTTAAATGTTCTTGCTTTTATTATATTTATTAATTAATATCGACAGAAAAATAATACATACTTGCTATTTATCAATTTAAACTCTTTTCCATGCTCCCCACCCTGCACAATTGCCTGCCTTTTTATCTGCATTCATAATAATTACCAATAAAAACACTGCTGTTTTTGCCAAACTGATTAAATAAATGCACCGACTGAATTATTCCAGATATAAAGAATGGATATCCAAAAATTTCAGTGTGTACTTAACTCATTTTTGTCAATTTTGTTACTTACACAACTTCTGCTACTAGTGACAATATTATATGTAGTAAATTATGTCATATATCGTCGGGTTGCTGCAAGATAATGTTTATTTTTTCATTTTGCATTAATTAAAGTAGTCACTTAGTGTCTAAGCATCAACCAAAACCGTCCAATGAGATACCTTTACAATTATTATATTGTATTTGATTCACATACCTGAATGAAAGACATCATTAACAAGCTTATGTCATTCTTGTGAAATTCATTTTATTCACTTCTTGCATCAAACCGACAATATGGTAAATGATCATCTACATATTATTTATTAGTTGATGTATAAGTTATAATTTACAAAATAAGCATATTCCTTTATAAAACAAAACATTTAGTGTGTTTCAGTGTACATAATATATATATTTTTAATTACAATTCTTAGAAATCGAATTAGCAACAATTTACTTGCAAATATATTTTAGAAGGACAGGCGGTATTGTTTACATTGGATTACCTTCATCATCAAAAGCAATTATCAATTTGGTGAGTGAGTCTCCTCCTGAAACTCATTTTAGTTTATACACAAAACTGTCAAAAGAAAGTGCAAACAAATTCCCATATTAATATATGTATATATAATTGAATCTTTAAGAAATAACATAGTTTTATCAGGTTAAATGAAAGACCATATAACTGCCTATGTTCGTATCATAATCGTTTTTCTAATTATATTCTATTTCCATTATCTTCAATTCATCTGGCCAACTTCCAGTGTCTTAATATTTTATCGTTCCAAAATTGAAATATCTCTCCAGAGATGTATCTGAAACAAAAAAATATATAAATATAATATACATTGTCAATTTTATCTTATCTTCTATGCATATCTTATTCCTAAGACATTATAATATGTTGTGTGTCAACATTTGATAAGTCAACTTGGTAGCATTGAAAAATACATAAAGAATTATAAGCAAAGCACTTGAGAAACATTTTACTAGGGGAAATTAAGCTGAATGCGGGATGATGTTGTTTAAATATTTTAACACCAATAATGTTTGTGCTGCATTTATTTTATAGTCCTCACTATCCAAGTCATCACATTTAAGAAGTTGCATAAAATATACAAATACAAAAAGCGGTATATTTTCATTGTCGTGAATATCGAGAACCTTCTCTAGCCACACTACAATTATAATTTCCAATCATTTAATTGTTTCATACTTATTTATCTCCCGTTTTTAAATCAACAAAAAGTTTGTACTTTTTATTGTGTTTTATTGAATTAACAACCTTATAATATTCTTAATTTCTTGTTTCGCAGATGGTAAGGTGATGCTCGTTCTACCAGCTTCTATTGCCTGCAGGATGGCGGCAGCTGATTGTTGAACGTCCTCTAGAATACCCATCCTCGTCACCTTCCTAATGACACGAGTTACATGGATTGGATCGCCGCTATTTAACAAAAAAATTACAATAATCAATATTTAATCAATATATGCCTTTTCATCGTTAGAATCCCTGTTTTTTGATCTCTTGGGGTTATCTTGTTTTGTGTTGCCATTATATAAATTTAATTTCTGTCCAATTGTCAAATAGTTTTGATATAATTTCCATTGTGTGTATTTGTGTAGATTCCTTTGAGTGGGTTGTATATATTTTTTTGAATATAATATGAGATATTTATTTATAAAAACAAATTGTATAATCAATAAGTACAACTAACCAGTCATGTTAATGGTATAAGATATTTATGGGATAAATATAAATGTATAGAGAAAAAAATGGCAGGTTACATTATTATAATCTGTGCCCAATAAAAATATTGTTTCACAACCACTCCCGTTGACGGGAGGGAGGGGATGACTTATTCCATTCAATGCTTGAATAACTGAGTCTTATGGAGATCTAAGTGTTAAGTATCAAAAATAATTGACACCTCATTTGAAGTTTGTCAAGTTGTTAGCTTCATTACCGTATTGTAGATTATGCTGGTCTTTTTTAAAATTCGATCTGTTTTTAATACTTATAATAATAACCTAGGAATAATGTTTCTATTCTTTCAATATTCAATCTTAACCCAAATCAGTACTTGCCAGAATTCATATATTCTTTTTGAAGGTGTAATTAGTATTTTAGATTTATTTATTCAGTGTGTTGCAAAAAGTTATGGGTACAATTTTAAAATGTGATTCCTTTTTTTTATCAAATATAATAAATGTAAAACGCTGCAAACAGATAATTCAGTTCAGCAAACGGTTGGTGAAATGATTAAATGCAGAGATGACAATAGATTATGAGAAGTTGATTACCTGTGGTTTCTATGTTTTTTTAAATGTTATTCAGTATTCTCAATAGTTTATAACCATAAGACAACATTTCAATCAAAAAAATTATAACAATTCATACGGAGAATGAAAATAATATCCATGGAACAGAACATCAATGAAATAAAAGTGTGCATTTCAGCTTGATGGCCTGATTCTTCAATTCATTCATTAAAGTGGCATGTGTGTATCACATAATTTCCAGTGAACTTGCAACTTCTAACAGTTTTTTAGGGTAGAAATTTTGGCTTTTGATTAAATAAAATCTTATTCTTCCTTAGCGATTGGTGAGAATATTTTTTGGTCATACACTAAAATGATTTAAAAAAAAAAATTGGCATCACTTATACTGGATAGGAAACATTACTTTTACCATTAATTATAAAACTTACAAAATTGTAATTCAGAATTTGTTTGTGTTTATTTCTATTATAAATAACTGACATTCTGGTGTTTCGCAAAATTATTCTTTCCACAATCATGTCTTCATAATTTGAAAGATTGTAATAAGTTTTTTTCTCTGTATTTATGTAAGTATACCAAATACTTTTAAAGGGAATTTTTTCATTTTTTGTACAAATAAACGTTAAAAAAATATTATTTTCTGATTTAAAAACCACATCACAATATAATTTGCAAAACCCAGCAATTATAAACAAATGATGAAAATGTTCAATCCTTTTCAGACAATAATAAAAAAATACGAAACTTTGATAATGATATTCATCATTTGCTTCAATAGGTTTGGAACAGCAAAATTGAAACATTTATTTATATAATTAAAGATTTTGACTGAAGGTGCTTGGTGAAATTTCAATATATTTGAATCAAAAATTAAATCCTAGTGCATGGATGTACCGGCAGATCGAGCCCGGGACAATGATGACAAAACTTTTGTGAATGTACAAAATTTGAAACATTGATTTTTTTATTCTTGAATGATTTAATGATATTGCACCATACTATTTAGTGAACAAAGGTGTTGCAGATGATGCAATGTGCCTTTTAATTAAGTGTAAGTATCAAGTATATAAAATATAAATCAGTGTGAAAAAACAAATACTCAGTTGCCATTTGGTGTGTCAGAGTCTCTGCAAGGGATGAAATGGCAGATCCAGTATTTGCGTAGGATCCGGTAGGACCTCCCTTCATTTCTACTGATACAAATCGACCAGACCGTCGCGCCAACACAGGAACAAACTGTGATACAACCTGTAGATCACACAAGATAGATTAAAGCCATTTATTTAAAGTAGAAACACTAATATCGATGATCGAAAACTTCTATCTTATCTGTGTTAATCTAAAAGAAGTGCCTTGGTGGTCCCGACCCCACAACACCACTGATGTCACCATGAAATGGTTCGAGTGTCTGGAAGAATGAAGAAAGGGATTCGAGGCAATTTGTTTATCTTAAAGACATCAGTTACCTTGCTTCTAAAATATTCATTATAAACACAATGTAATAATGCACTAGTCTTCTTGCTGGTTTTTATTTACTCTTAATTTGGACAGAAAACTGGATTGGACTAGAATGCACTACAAAAACTGCTGGTAAGTCGGTCGCTCCATCAATTCTTTCTGAGGGTAAGTCTACATATATGAGATTAAAGAAAGAGCTAGTAGTTAGCCACTCACCGTCTGTAAAATGCTGCAATTATACGAATTGGTATGGGTGGGTGGAAAAGGATGATATCGTTATTATAATCAATCTATGGACGTCTCCATTGATTAAATCGAACCAAACCCTTATTCATACGACTTAGGAGCCAGTCAGACTTATTTAACACCATAATTAAATTACAATTTCACTACGTTAACAATCACTGTCTGTCAAATCGACTTATATTAATCTATCGAGGGTTCATGACATAAATTATATTGTTTCAATGAATAAGTATAATCATTATTTATAAATCATTACTTAGAAGAAGATGACATCTTTAAATAATGAATATAACTTACATGAAAATGCTCCATCAGATCATGTTGAACTAGGTTAGCAATTTCTTCTAAACGCTTTTCTTGTGGATTGCTTGGCGAAGTATCAGGTGACGAGCTGTTAGACTTCGGGGCATACACCACAATATCAATATCACCGAGATCCCTGGAGACGTCGGCAGCCAGCCGTGACAGCTGCGCAGGTTGTGACGAATCACATAGGTAGAACAGTGATGAATCGGAAGAGTTTTTTTCACATCCCGCTTGCGCTACTCTGCATCCTCGATTTTGAAATTGAGCTGCAAGTTCCTGGCTTATTTCACGGTCAGCACCTAAGACCTGTAATTTAGTAAATAAAAATAAATGTTGAAAGTATTTTTAGAAATCAGTCTCAAACATGGCTTGACAACATTCAAAATATCATTCCAAAGTAATGTAAGACTAAAAATAGTTTTAAAATGTATATTGTTTTTCATAATGAAATTCAAGTTTCATTTTTGACCATTTTGGAATAAGCCGTGTTTCCAAGTAATACCCTCAATTTAAGGGTAAGAGTCACGGTCTACAGAGACACCTATAATTAAAAGAATATATTAAATTGATTATTTACAAAAAATCGTTTAATTGATGGAATCGAGATAAATAGGAATTTCTAATCGTACCAGTTGGGAAAAGCATTCCTTATTATCATATTGTGATAAATTTTGTTTATAAAAAATGAACAGGGAGCCAGTGGCGTGCTTAAGCAGGGACCTCCTATTTTTTTCATTAAAAAATCGCATCTCAACCAAAACGCACTATTTATTTTTGAAAAAAATATCAAACATTAGAAAAATTAAATACATCAATAATGATATTAAGTTTTTATTTTTTTTCAGCTTTTATTGGACATTCATACTTATTAAATTTTGAAATAGTATCTGTCAAATGGAGAATTTAAAAAAAATAAAAACTTAATATCATTATTGATGTATTTGATTTTGCTAACTTTTGATATTTTTTTAAAAATAAATAGTCTGTTTTGGTTGAGATATGAATTTTTAATGAAAAAAATAGGAGGTCCCTGCTCAAGCACGCCACTGGCTCCCTGTTCATTTTTTACAAACAACCTTTATCACAATATGATAATAAGGAATGCTTTTCCCAACTGAGATGATTTTAAAACCTAGATTCTATCAATTAAACGACTTTTTGTAAATAAGCAATTTAATATTTTCTTTTTATTATAGGTGTCTCTGTAGACCGTGACACTTACCCTTAAACATGTGTTTTTATTAAAATATGTCGCATTAAAAGTTCACTTTTTTCTCACAAGTAATATGGACTGTTGAAATATTTTAAAATCAAGAGTGCACATAAAGTCAGTAGAAAATAAAGATAGTTATTATGTTATGGTCTATTTATTTGTAAACAAGTCATTTGTGGAGTTTATTTAAGTCAATAACAAATACTTCAGCAAAACATTTGACTCAAATAAAATGGAACAGAATATGCGTCAGAATATTTTTTTATAGAATCCCATAGATATTTCAATATTAAAACAGCGAGTTTAAATACATTTAATATTATATGTGAAATATTGTTGTAACTTCTGTTATAAATTTTCATGCAGATTACTGCTATTCGATACAAGATGTCGTTACTAATCATAATGTAAAAATAAAATCTTTTATTATGTACTTTTTTAAGACTGGTTTTGCTTATTGAGTATTATTAACATAAAAAAAAGATCCTGAACGTTATGAAAAAATGGGAAATTGGATAAAAATGTGTTTTTCTATAAATATAATTCCTTTGCCTTTCCACCTAGAATTGACAGTTGTACAACACATTTAAAGTGATAAAATATTATTAGGACAGTTAGTTCTCTCTTAGTTAGTTAGATCGGATTTGAGGTTTATGGAAAGAATGGGTAGGGGTATTTAGAGTTATGTATATCGTTTAATGATTGACTGGCATACTTCTTATTTAAAATCTATTGGCAAAGTTGTTCTCTTTTGTCATTTAAAAAATCATGCCTATATAAAAAAAAAATCGCCACAATCTTTTGAAGCACGGCATATAGTATTTCGATGCAATTATGCCAAGAAACATGCAACAAACTTAAAACTGGTAGTAAATAATTAAAGATTGTTTGATTACCACTTTTAAAGAGTTTAGGTGCTGTTTCGGGTGTCGACATATTTAAGGGAAATCAGACGAATGTTATATTTTATGTAAAAACAGATTTTGTCGGACCTTGCTCGGTTGACATTCTAGTCAATTACCAGTGTCTTCTATTTTTTTTACTACGTAAAACGTATCAATTATGTAATCATTACGTAATCTATTTTCACATTGCGAAATCAATTAACTTAAAATTTGTAATTTTGTGATGTTGAATATGAGGGTACGATGCATAAAGTTTGACGACTCCTGACCTGATTATAATCAGTGTTATAATAGAAAGATAATTATTTATCCATAATAACATAATTAACTAACATTAACTACTATGTATGTAGATATAAATCTAAACATACAATTATACTGGTATCATTATTGGATTTATTACTGAGGTTTCCACTCGGTAGCATAAATATACATTACATCGGTAAATCTCGCCGATCAAAGATACATTACTAACCAGTACAAGGCTGTCACTGAGAGGTTTCTGGTTTCGGATTTTGGATGTAGGACGAAGCCGTCGTCTTGCAGTTCGTAGAGCTAGTCCTGCAGCGAATACAGCCGCTCCAGCCAGCTCGAGTGCGCCGAGAAGTTTCTGTCCATGCTCCATCATCATAATGTCATTACTGAAAAAGAAAAATGTTTTGGATCTTTAAAATCGAATACAAAGTTATTAAGTTGAGATAGAAATACAAAGAGTAGAAGTCCGTGATATTTTATAATGCTTATGGAAGTAAATACTTTGCCAACACTTATAATCAGGGCTGTAGATTCATAGAAAAAAACCATGACTCCAACATCGGCATTAACAAATGGTTCGACGCAGATTTAAAAACTCTCCTAACTTTTTGTGTAAGGAGTTGGAGTCACCCATTTTATTTCGACTTTAACTCTTTATTATGACTTATATTACCGGTTTATCGTTAAATTGGTAAATCACCCAAAACGCATCATCGGTAATAAACCGGTAATTGCAAGCCCTACTCCTCATCCCTGCTTATAATTGGATTTCTAGAACATTAAGTTTAGGCATTCACTTACGGTTAATTTTAGTTTTTTTAAAAACTTTTATACTAGTATATGTACTGCGCATTTTTATAGAAGATACTTAATGAGCTAAAAAAGACTTGTAAGCGTTCTAAACTGAATAGTCAATATCAGAGACCATATTAAAACAAAAGTTATCAACCGTTACCTCTCGGTCACGGTGTACTTTGTTTACATCCAGGGGTGGGCTGGAGGGAGCTCGCAGGGGCTCGCGCGAGCCCTTTGTTAAATTTGACGCAGGCCGGCGATCCCTTTGTTAAATTAAGAAAAACAATATTCTCAGATATATGCTTAATATAATGTATTAATATGCATTTTAATTTTATTAAAAACGCAGTTAATATATATTAATCTACGAAGGCTTACGTATATCGCTTGGAACATGGAATTGGAGTAGAAATAGAAAATTGATCTTTCCTTCTTACCATAAATTGTTGCAATATAATACAGGTAAACACATTATCTAGTGATATTAATTATTGTTTTACGTTACATTGCATAACGTTATCCAATACACCAGTTTTGGTAACATTATTACGTATAAATTGTATAAGAGTAATAAAAAAATCATCACTTCTTCAGATCACCTTAAATATGTTTGAGATGAAGCGAGCCCCTTGTTAATATTTTGGCAGCCCACCGCTGTTTACATCATTTATCCATATTATATCGACTGTGGAAAGGCAAAAAGACGTAACTCACACATTAAGTAACAATCAACGCTAAAAATGTAGAAAAACAATACATTGTGGAATGATTACTTTGTATCTTATTAATGGTATACCCACATAACAAAATTTATTACATCGACTGTGGAAAGGCATAGGGATGAAACCAACACAAAACAAATTTTACAGTAGACACAAAAAACGATTTTTGATGATTTTGAGCCAATGGCTTGTTATGAAATATACACAAACTTGAAGTGCACGGAGATTGATTAACTGGTTTGAATTTAACTTCATCTAAATTAATTTTTCAAAAAAACCCGTTATAAAGTCTTTTTTCATGATCACAATATTCGCTGGCCCTTATTTTTTCAAAATTTAAAGCTAAATTAAGATACTTATTTGGCATGTTCAGCTTATATCATTTTGATAGAAAGTGTATCAAGTTGTGTACATTGTCATTATCGAAAAAACTGTGGGTTACGTCCTTTTTCCATTCCAAATTCGATATGGAATATAACTAAAAAGACTGAAGAGAAAGAACATTCCGCTTACTGTACCCAGGGCCGGCGCCATCAAAAGGCAACCGCTTAGGGCGCAAACCATCAGAGGGCGCATGAATGGAGTATTCAAATTATTTTTATATGCTCTAATATTAATAAATAACCGTTCATTTTATTTGATTTTGATTTTTGTAATAATTGTTCGTTGTAATTATGTATCGTTCTCTATATGATTCGAAAAAGAGAGGTTGAGCGACTGACTAACAAACAGTTAAGAAACTTCCATTAGGATGCCATATACTCCACATTAGGAGCGGTAATGGATATATATATAAAAATCTAATGATCCCGAATGTTTTGTTAAAAACGATTTGTCAAAAAGGGGGCGCGCCAAATAACCTCGCGCCGGCACTGACTGTACCGACCGTCTTATAAATAAGGATAAAATTGCATTTTGTGAAACCAGCGGTCGTATTCTCGGACTTATTAATTGGACACTAAAAGTACCCTTGAGTAAGATTCTTTTGCACCGAACGTAATGGTTTTGATCAATTAATCGCAAGTGTGTACAATAAATTATATTAAAAAGTGTTAATCATTTAGCTCTTGTGATGACAAGTTATGTAGTCACTGACCTCCTTAACGTATTACGTTATTTTCCATGTTTAGTACCAACCTAATAAACATACATATTGTATAATAGAGCAAACATGAAAATCATTCAGCGCTATGGGGTGTCAAGACTCACTGACCGGTTTCAAACAAGAACAAAAGAAAACACAGTTATCATCTTATCTCAATCTTATTTACTCAGTAATTGCAGTTGCATTGTTGTATATTAATAATGCATTATAAATAAAATACTATGTAGGTGGTAAAGGATGTGCTTAACCGCCTTGGTTGTAATTATGTTATTATTACGATTTACATGATTATTACAATACATGGGTGAATAAGTTGCACGAGATCCTGTACATACGCTTATATACAGCGGTGGGCTGCCAATATCTTAACAAGGGGCTCGGTAAATTGTATCCATTTATTTGTATCCATTTTCGCTCCCAATGAAAATATCTCAAAAAAAGTTTTTTTTTCTGCGAGAACTGTTTGTTACTTAGTCGCTCAATCTCTCTTTTCCAAAAAAAATAGTAGGGATAGAATGATAAGATTAAGACAGGACTAGTGATTATCTCGAACCCATGAGGTCCGGCACGGAAGCCCACAACGCTCAATGAAAAAAATGAAGGGGCTACTAAGTCTTGTTTCATAATAAAATTTTACCATCTACAGAAATTGCAGTTAGGTGCTGATTTGTGCTGATTTGAGACGAATGATTTTCTTATCTTAACAAGGGGCTCACCGGTCGCGTTGAAATTTAACAAGGGGCTCGCGTTAGCCCTTCCCGAGCCCCCTCCAGCCCACCCCTGCTTATATATCTTTTCAAAAACCACGTAATTAATAAAAAAAAGATACACGCATTTCAATATGCGGTTTCCAACATTGAAATTAATTTTAACAACTTCGCATCCAATATTGTTAATTGATATTCGAGGCAACAGCAGTTTAAGTCAACGAAATTTTTGTTTAAATTAAGAGTTATATTATGTAAGCAAACAAAAATTATGAAACCTTTGACCTAGCTGTGATTTAGGGTCAATGGCGCTGCCACGAAAATAACATCGTAAACGACTTGATTCAAGAAACCGTTTATGAACAAATTAATATATTCATTTTACAGTGTACAATAAACTCCCTTTTTACACGGTCGATACGTTCCACAAAAAAACCGTGTAAAAAGTGATAGAATTCTTTGCGTTATTTGAAAAAAATAACAAATTTGTGTCATAGGAAATCGTGCAAAAAATGTTAATAATGAAAGTCCAATAAGTAAATTATCAAAATATTATACATAACATGTATTTTAATTAAGAACAGATAATACTATTTATCGCTACTTGATTATATAGGGAACTTTTATGAGGTACTGGACATAAATCGCGCCATGCATTAGGATCTAATGAAGCTTTTTGTTTGTAAGTTCTCTCTTGTGCTGTTAAATTTCTTGTTATTTGAAAATAAAATACGTTATCCGTTTCAGTGTTTTTTTGTGTCTGGGAATCGATTAAAAAAAGTGTAAAAATATAGAGTTTGTTCTTTTAAGTGAACCGAACTATTTCAAAACCGTGTAGAAAAAGATTTGATTGTAATAATATTCAAATATATCAATGCTTCTTCAAATAACGACATGTTTATTAATTATAATATAAAGAAGAGAGTATTGTTAAAAATCTTACACTTTCTGCTTGGTGAAGTAGAGGTGTCATTGCGTGTTAATCACCTGAATTCTTGAGCTTAATTCAACCCAATATTTAATTTGATGTTATCCAATGTACACGTAACAATTCAGTGAAGCGGGATAATAATTTTATATCGAACTTATTATCTAGCCAGAGAACATAATAATGTATCGACCACTTATTTATCCTCTGTAAAATCAATTTTGAAATAACTTCAACCAGGAAACGTCTTGGTTGAAATGATTTTATGATCATTATTTCAACGCAAAGAAAATCGCAAAACTTATCGTTCAAATACATCAAGATGACATACATACCCAGGATAATCGACTTGAATGTATATGATTGTCTTTACTATTCAAATATATATTTTTATGGCGTAACAGGCGTACGAGGTCGCAGAAAGCAAAATGTCGGGTCGCCAATTTCCAAAAATAAATCTGTTTATTTACTATATAATTTCGTAGTACCTCTCATTAATAAATTATTGGTACATTTAATTTTTTTTAGGCTTATCAGAGTAAATTATTTTGTATCATAATATATAAATACTGTATGGACATAAATATACTGTTTTATTTTACCCATATGGCCGGTAGTATATGCCATAACAAATGTAGTGGGTCACGAAGGAGAAATATTAAAATAACTGTGCGTATTTTGGTTGCAAAAACGAATAGCCGCCCATCGATTTTGTCATAACATATAAAATGTGCTTTGTTTTCTTTAACACGATATTGATCAATAACATCAAAGCATCAAATTACTAACATACCTAATTCAACACATTAAAACTTTCACTAGAGCATGCTAATCGTATGTAATAATCTTTTATTGATTCATCGCCCCAATAACTATTTGATTAATATAATTAGGTGAACTTATTTCTACTATAGTTGAAATTATTGCTTATTTTGATTTACATAACTTTAATTTATAATGATTTATATTTTTGGTAAAATATCCACTACCCGGTAACTGTCATATATATATAATATTTAATGCTGTTAAAACCAATCTTATTTTAAATTAGAAACTTGTTTTTGCGTATTTTATCATCGCAATAAATCACACATTTTAATAAAGAAGACTGATAAATTATGCGAAATACGAATTTCCAGTGGCGGATTATCCTATAAGCGCACGAAGCGCGCGCTTGGGGCCTCTGAATCTTAGGGACCTCAAAAATGGTTTATAATTATATAACCCATATATATTTTGTTCAGATTTTTATACATTTTACATGAATTTTTTTGACGTCTTTATGTTACCCAAAAAACAGGGCCTCCAAATTTTATTGCGCCTGGGGCCTCTCTCGTGCTTAATCCGTCGCTGCGAATTTCGAATATAAAAAATTCTCCAACTTAGGTTATGTTAGATAATTACGACTGGCAAGCCGGTTGTAAAAATATTAAAGAAACTAAACTTACTTAATATAAAAATAATATTATTATCAGGTTATCTATTATCTTCAAATAAAAGAACAAATTATTCAAAAAATATTGAAGTATCGCGACGATTTCGTATTCCGCATAATTTATCAGTATTCTTCATAACAATGTGAAATTATTGCCAAAATTAAATCCTTAATAAAAATCTCTAAATAATAACGTTGCTTATAACAATACTAAGTATTTTCTCGCGAAGGAAAATGACAGATCCTGGACCTTGGAAAAAGCATATTTACCATACTTAAGATTTTTTTTTAAATATTTTAGACGTAAGTAACACTAATTACTTTAGAATCAATGTTGGAAGTTGACTTTATCTTGACGTTTACTTTAGATCCAAAAATGCATCTGTTGTTTAATTATAAAATAAATTAAAAAGCACCAGGTCGTTCATTTAAATTAAAACTGATAACTTTGTTATTCTACTGGTCGTGTTTCAGACTGAAAATGGGATTCCCAAAGAGAAAACATACGTGTGATGCCTAATGACACAACCAGAAGAAGACAAAACTATGTTTTTTTTTTATAATTGTATGGCGGGGGAGCTTAACGTATTTTCGTTTGAATTTTGGATTATAAAAAAAATACAAATATTATTGTAACTTTCAATGTGTTGACAATCAATTTTGATGGAAAGACACTCACTATGTAGAATAGTTTTGTTACATCGAATATATAAACATGAATGTTTGTTTGTTCGTACTCTATGGGTTTCCAAACCGCTGATCCAATTGCATTAATTGCGACAAACTTTTTGCTTGCACTTCCGGGAAGATTATAGGCATATTAAAATGAACTTACATTATGTCTTATATATAAAAATCAATGTTTGTATGTCTTCCATACAGTTTGACAACGTATGCTTGAAATTGCGTTAAGGTTATAGTATAATTAATGGTGGCGCGTGTGTCGTACCATATACAATCGGCAACAAACGTCAAAAAGACAGAAAAAGAAAACATGCAATTTAATAAACACACTTTCTTTCTTTGAGTTGCATTGCAACGCTTGCCGGAAACCAGCTAGTTAATTATAAAAATAAAACACATTGTTTTGTACTAATTCCATAATTAGGACTGCTCATCAGTAGAAATTAGTCACAATGAACGAAATCGATCCTCTTTAATATAATATTAAACTGAATGTTGTAGATTGTTTAAATTGGGGCTAATCCGTTAAAAAAAAATTGTGAAACTATTTAATTTATGCCCAGAAAATATATTTTACTATCTAATGAAATACAGTACCTATACGATCTTAATTTAAAATCGTGTTTGTTGGATAACGTGTGAGTAAAAACAAGCATCAATAAAAATATTCTGTACGACACGCATTGCAATTAAAACAATAAATAATTGTCATTTGCTTGCAGATTTCAATGATAGAAGTAAACAATTATATAAAACAACAATGTCTCCAACACTTCTAAGTAGCAATTCACGGGTTATGGCTATCGATTATTTAACAGATCACGATTGAAGTGAAAGTAAAACAATTTCTTCCTGGTTTGTTAACAAAATGCCTTATTTGAACTGGCTATCGAGTTATGAAATTAACAAAGCAAAAACGATTATTGGTGACAGTGACCGAAACGTAATCACTTCATGTTTAAGTATGTTCAAAAGTGGAACGTAAATAATCACGACGAAAAATGTTGCCATTACTCACTTTTTTTTTGATGCAGAACAATGAAAACTCACGCAGAAAATTTGAAAAAATGAACTTTGATGGTTGGCTAGAAGGCGTTTGAAGTGCTGCCTGCTTTTGGATTTCCAACTTAAATGGTCCTTCATTTTAATATTTTATTGAGTTATTGAGAAGTGAATTGAGCCAAGTAGCAAATGGTAAAACTTTTCTATGAGATTTTTAAGTATTTACGTAATGTTTTGGTGGATTGCATAATTTAGGGAGGAAACTTTATTAGAATTTGTATTTACTAGACTCACTTTAATTTTACGACACTTTAAAAAATGCAGAATATTATAACGCAACTAGCTAATTATTTCTTAAAATATCACTTGGCTCACTTCACCTCTCGAGGGCTCATATAATATATTATACTTACCTTGGACGTAAACATTATAATCATGTAATTATAATAATTACTAGCTTTTTATGAAAAATTACGGAGATTGTTGTTATTATTGAGTTGTCTCGTTGAAACGATTATTTTCTTTCATGCATCACTGATTTAGGTTGATTATGATTGACAACGAATGGATTCAGGGCAACCAAATAGCTTCCCCGTTTCAGTGACGTAGGTGCAAAGCACAAGAATGATAGTCGACCATAAATACGAAAATTTCATTAAACATTCTACCGGTGGCGGATTGACCCATAGCGAACGAGGCGCGCGCTTGGGGCCTCAGAATCTTAGGGGCCTTAAAGTAAGTTTTATAATTTATGACTCAAATGTTTTTAATTATATACTTTTGAAAAAACACAACTTATATTGCGTTTGAGGCCTCCAAAGAGCTAAATCAGCCACTGTCAATCACTAAATATGAATGTTTAAATGACAAATTTCTTGAATTTTCCAAATACATCTTTTTACTATTGTTCACATATTTTTTTAAATAGCCCTTCTTAAAAATTGAAGCTTGTGTGTTTATATACCAAAAGATGGATAAACCAGCCTTTTTTTTGCTTTGCAGTGATCATATTGAAGTATCGACAAGTGTGCTTAAATAAATAAATAATTTTACAAACTCAACATTGTGACGTAGGCAAAATATTTTAATCTCGCATGATTATCAACATACAGAAAAATATCATACCAATCCATAATGAGACGTATGTATTGCTTGTTTTTGCAACAAAAAAAGACATTATTCATGGTAAGCCACTGCATCTATCTAACAGGCTAAAATCATTTAAATGTGGACGAGATATTGGTATTAGGTCGCACGCACAGTAGCTCAACTTGAGGTTGCAATCAGTTTGCATGCGTTAGTAGCATTCAAAAGAATACAAACTATTATTTATTGTGAGTAATTGAAAGTATATTTTGATACAAACATATATAATAACGTTTTATTATAATATAAACGTTATATTTTTTCAATTATGGTAGACCACAAGTAAAAAGGGTATTTTTTTATTTTTTATACATGGTATGAAAAAATGATATGTGACGAATTTTTATTTCAAAACAACGTACCTGCCTGGTTGAATCAAAGTGTGTGAACTGTTACATTTATTTTACGGAGCCGCTGAGACGTTGCAATCGAATTATGCGCTGGCAGATAAAATAAAAGAAAACGAATTAGCGATTCTCGAAATGTTTTATAAGCATCCACGCAAAATAATACCAAAGGGACAAAAAAAAAAGTTACACAAGACGTGAAAGGAGTCAAACTAGGTCAGAGAGAGGTCTATTTGTGATATAATTATACATTTTACGTTTTATTACAACATTATTATGTATAGCTAGGTATTGAAACTTGACACTTTATTTAAATTATTAAATAAATATTATATGTATTGACATACTTTTTTACACAGGCGTATATAATGATATTTTAAACGCCCGTTTTACGAACGAGAGTTTAAGACACCTCTTCACAAGTAGGCCTAATTTTTTTTTGAAATACTTTCATGTTGTCAAAGTGTCAATTATTATAGTAATATATATTTAAAGTGATACCGGAAGTATAATATTTTAGTTGCGTCAATTTATAATAAGCTACGTAGAATGATATAATTAGAAATAAATCATAAATAATACAGGCCTATTATGTAACATTTTTTTATACCTGCTTGTTGTGAATTATTTTTTTACCTACTATAATATCGGTGCTGACTTAACCCGTAACATGCCATCCTAAAAAATCACGTTCCCTGCCATGATGGCATCTCAGTTTCACTGTTTATTGACAGTATTTAAACCTAAGTTAGCAGCTAAAAAATAATTTTAAAAATGTATATATGCTAGAATACCTAAAATGAAAAATACTTATTGACGATATTAAGAAAAATATTGAATGACTTAATGGCTTACCTATTTACGATTGCATCGTGGGATGGAGGTGTTAAGTACTGAAAAAGTGATGAAAAACGATAAATATTTTGTTTTTAAAGATTCAAAGTATTTTGCTATTTTAGAATAAAATAACGTTTCATTATTTGTGTACAATATCTATTTTCAAATAAAAGACAACACATTTTTTAAAATTCAATTCACAAATAATTGTTTTTTTTTTGCAAAGACAATAAGAACGAGAAAGCCTATATAATTCCCATTGATTAAAAACTTTTAGATTACTTTCTGCGAAAATATGTAAAGTCGCTAGTCTACGACGATAAACTATAGACATTAGACTGCATGGAAGTCAACATTCGCTATTTCGTTATTTCCAAAAAAATAAACCTTTCCTTAAGTCAGCCACGGAGTCCATAAGCCCGAAATCATATTTTAACACTAACAGTATAACATTATCTTTCCAATAAAGTTGATACCATGGACCAGTACGACGATTTTTCTGTGTTTATTTTTCTGTTTTTACATAAGTTTTATATCTCTAAAACACACACAATTTATAATAGTTATGTACTCAATTCAGGTGTGGATATTTTTTTTACAATTATTTGTTCATTAAACATTATATTATAATGATAAATAAAATGTGTGATTTCATAAAACAATTTTTTGACGTCATTTATGGAAAACCCCGTGCAATAATTGTGACACAATTTTACTAGTCGATTCATATTAATAACTGCCTCTTATAAACGTTAATCTTCTGTTTTTTTTATAAAGCTACATATTGCAGCTCATGAGCACATTGTTTATGAAAGACAGAAGGAGATTCCCTGTCGTATGAGTCAGCGCTTCTCAACCTAAGGTACACGTGGCCATGTGGCTTAGAGACTGCAGAGAAAATATCAGTTGAGGTGAGCCTTATACATACAGAGGATAAATACAAATAACTAATAAATTTATTACAGTCAAATAGAATACAGTAGGAGTTGAACCAAAATTGTAAGTGATGGAGATTAAAAAAAGGTGATCAATGGCAGCAGACGTAACTTTTTTAAGCGATGGTGCTAAGAAAAAAGGTCGTAGAGTCGAGAATCTGTCAATTTGACACTTTTTTCGCCAGTGATCTCTCCCGATAGACAGATCTCGAAAAAAATGTAAGTTCCGGGTAATGCCCTACATGCAACCAAGTTTTGAAGAATTACGGCACATCTCGAGTATGAAGTTGGAGTGGGTTGTGTTAGGTGTAAGTACCATAAGGTTTTTCTTATTTTTTAAATTTCATTCTTCCAGAGCTTTGAAAAACTAATTAGTATGAGTAAGGGGGCTACGGAAAAATATGAGACTCAAAAGGGGACCACAGAATCAAAAAGGTTGAGAAACTATGATATAAGCCGTTAATAGTAAACGTCGACTATTAAATATTAACTCACAAACGCATTGATAGTATTATGCCTTAGTGCAGTGGTGTGCACCATTTTTTAAGTGCCCGTTTTTTTAGCTCACCGAGGAATTTGAAATCCTCAATTTGCTATAATTTTCCCCCAGATTATCTCCGAAACTCGTTTTTTTAGCTCTTCCAATTCCAAAATCCTAGCAATTTTCGGTATTTGCTCAAAATTTCTCAATTCCGAAATCCCAGTCGCGACCATGTCAATCCCGGGATTTTGGGATCGGAAAATCGAACGGGATCCCGGGATTGGATCCTCTAGTTGCGTGCAGCATAATTGGTGTCCAGTCACTGGGAGCCCCATCTTTCTTCTCCCTGACATAGAACCCCTGCAAGTTGAAAATCCCTGTGGTTCATATATACCACTTTGGGAATCATTGATTTAGTGTATACCTATTGCTTTTAGCATAATTCTATATTCCGATAAACTCTTGCGGTTTTAACTAGAATATTTATTAAAATATTAAAACCCAATCGTCCATAATAGCTACAATTTAACGATCACATAATAAAAAATCATGCCACCACTAAAGAGTATTTGGAAAATAATCAGAATTTTAACGATGAAAGTTTATTGCCAAGGTTGGCAGATACCACGAAGGTGAAATTGATTGAGTAAGTATTATAAACCAGTTATCCAGATGAGAAAATTTAAGTGTACAAAACATAGGTACTGCATTTTGTTACTGTAAAAATATAACTAGCATCCAATTACTTATGCTGGCGGCCATCTTCGGTTTCCTGGCAGAAGGCGATAAGTCAAAAACTGGCTGTTTTGAATTATTAATTTAGATAGAAAGATTTTAATATGCTGTATCTTCTGACAAAAACAAACCCTGCTGTATTTTGTGTATTATTACAATATTAGAACATAATTACATCACGTTAACTCCGATTAAAATTGTACATGTGAATCTAATTCGTTATCATTATCGAATTTCATAATATTTTTATAAAGTGTATAAATAGAGAAATTTCATGATTACCGAAAATCACGATTATCTTAAAACAAGGTTTTTTTTAACATATCAGCTTCTGCTGTGAATTATAATAAAGGTGTTAGTAGTAAAAAGACAGCTAATGAAAAACTACATATTTTTATTAATGTAACAATTCAACAATCTTTGTTTTTATGTCTTTTATTATTAAAAAGAAAAAAAAAACTTTGGTACGATTTTTAATGGAATGTGCGATATTTTCAATGTCATACAAATTATAATCTTGTAATCTCAATATTACATTTTTTTTCAGCGAGGCCGGTCAAATACTTTATTTTTTGTTTTCATTATTATTGTTTTTAAATTACATTTTTAACAAATTTGACATAAAAAAGTTACTGAATATTTTTTTTATTTTAACATCTAGATTGCTTCCGCCATTAAATATAAAACCAAATATTCAATAATATTTTCGCAAGACGCAATTACTCTTTTTCCAGATGCTTAAAAAACGTTTTTTTATTCACGCTGTGGCAACATTTTTTAAAAATAAGAATAAGCTATCGCGTTTTATAAATTTAAACCGCTTTTATAAAATAAAATGTGTTCCACGCATCTTGTTAATAAAAGATTTTAAATATTATATTATATTCTTACCTCTCAAGGCAACCGCCTATCTATAATTATTTTTTATCTCGTGTCCCTTTAATAGTTTTTAATAAATGTCTTTTAAAAATATTAAATGTCGAAATCCGGTTATTTTCAAGCATATTATTACACAATTATTAACATTCAAATGTGGCCAACTTAAGAAAAATGCATAATGCAATCGTCGCAAACATCATCGACACGTAAAAAATGTGGGCTGAATTTCGAATATATGAGGTCGTTTTGTGGACCAAAGTAATTATCGAATCGTCATTTTGAAACACGATCATTAAACTCCAAAATGAAAAATTATTACTAACAAAGAAATAACGAATAAAAAATCGGCGAGCATCTTTGTGTAAAACAATAATATTACTAGTGACTATTTAAATTTAAATGCAACTAGTATGATAAAGTATAATGTCATTAGAAAACCGTGCGTGTTAACTGTTAAATGATTTTTAATTTTACAATGTCTTTGTTTAAAAGCTAATTGAATCCCTAAAATTATTAAAATATCACAAAATTGATTTTTATTTATAACTAGCCGGTACCCGGCAAGCGTTGCAATGCCACTCAAAAAAAAGAAAGTGTTTGTGTTTATCGAAGTGCATGTTTTCTTTTTCTGCCCGTTTGACGTTTACTGCCGATTTTTTATAGTACGAATTGCACTATAACCTTCGCGCAAGTGCAAGCATACGTTGTCAAAATGAACTGTATGGTAGCCATACAAACATTGATTTCTATATATAAGACCTCTGTAAGCTAATTTTACTATTCCTATAACCTTCCTGGAAGTGCAAGCAAAAAGTTTGTCAAAGTTTTATTGCAATCGCATGAGCGGTGTGGCAACGCATAAAATACGAAGAAACAAAAATTCCTTGTTATATATTAGATGTGACGGTTTCTGTCAATTCATATTTTAATTTTAGTTAATTTTCAATAACGATCTATATGTACTAGTTTTGCAGTACTTAATAACGGTGTTAGTACTGTTGTCGAGTAGTCATGGATTTTTCTTAACTACAAGCACTAGTGCTTTACATTTTCTAATGCATTTTTTATTTCTATCACTGTGAACCCGGTAAGAGAATATCCTGTTGGTCCTATTTTAAAAATACATTGTATCCTTTCATTGCGTTGGATTCATCATTATTTTATATATTTAATATAATTCAGGGATGGTCTGGGGGGGGTCTCGCAGGGGGTCTCGAGAGCCCCTTGTTAAAATTTGCTCAGGCCGGCGAGCCCCTTGTTAATTTAAGAGAAAAAATATTCTCAGATCAAATTAGTACATAACTACAATTTCTGACTTATATTTTATTTAAGACAGCTTCAGTATACGCAGTAGTACATTTTTAGCCATTTAGATTGATAATTTGACGGTAAATTGTATATTGTTACATATTACAAGTGTATTTATTAAGTAACAATCGATTGCTTATTTAAGTATTGCATAGGAGTGATAATAAAAATTTACTCAAAGAATTCATTCAAAAAGAACACCGAGTATTGCTGTGAGATTAAGCGAGCCCCTTGTTAATGTATTGGCATCCCACCGCTGATATAATTGCATTCATAGCTCAACAATATTTCTTGTCGATTTTTATACTGTTGCATCGATGTAGCGATAATATATTAACATACATTTTATTTGAATACTGTATTTGAAAAATATATGTCATGTCACACTAACACACTGCTCTGGGCAATACTCTCAATGAATCGTCCACTCGAGATGTTGAACTGCAAATCAAGTACAATTAGTTTTTTGTTATAATGCACGTATATAATATGAAAGTGTAAGAAACCGAATTTTACGATAACCAACGAGAAAAAACATCTAACATCAATCGAAAAATGCATGATATTTATTCTATTGAAATACTTACTAACATGTGTTTTAATTTTTTAATTTTTGAGACGTTTAAAAGTGGCACAAAACTTACAGAAACACTTCAAATAGGCGTTTGACCTGGAAAACATCTTTCTTCAGTCGACATTTTATAACAACGGTGACCATACGTATTTTTCTTAACGCGGCTGTCTTTTATTTAATCGATCTATTATTTAATTTTTATTTAAAGAGCCATTCTGTTATTTATTTTTAAATTGAAATAGTAAAAATATTAATGACGTTTAACACGAATCCAATACAAAAATTTGCACGACGCCATCCTTGTTGAAATGTGAATTAAAATTACACTATGTGCTGGACTATCTGTGTAATGTAAAATATGAAATAGGGATAATTAGACATCTTAATTATTTAAAACCATATCCGCTTCTTATCCGGAGCATATGGCGACCAAAAGATTAGCTGTCCTCGTCCAGTCTTTTTGGTTTCTACCATGTCATTCAGCGTGCAGTAGCTGTACAGAGTACGTCCAGTGGATGGTAATCAGCGGCCTTCCACGACTGCAATATCCATTTCTGAGGCATCCGCAGAACGTATCCAAGCCAGTTCTATCGTCGCTTTTTCACTTTGGATGTGACAAAGGGCTGCTTAGTCCGTTCTCTTATCTCCGTGTTTCTGACAGAGTCAAACCACCGCACCCCTAGTATTCGACGAATACATCTTTTTTCAAATTATAGTACAAAGTTACTTTGTGCTTTAGTAAGGTGTCATGACTCGCAATCGTAAAACAGCACTGTCAAGATGCATGCATTGAACAGGAGAAACTTTGCTTTGCCATAGCTTAAGTGTGAGGCCCAGCATTTCCATAGTGAGTTGAAGGTTTCTCCAGCTATCCCTAATCGTATCGCCAGCTCTTTAAGCGGGTTGCCATCTCGCGTGATGTGTACCTCCAGATACCAGAAACCATCAACCCTTTCGATTTTTTGCCCCGCGCTCGTCAGAGGTAGTCTGGGTCCGGACAGGCATTGTTGCAGAGCACGTTGGTTTTACTCGCATTGACCTCAAGACCAATGCGATACGAGTTTCTCTGGAACTTGTCCATTTTGTCTTGAATAACCTCTACAGATTTATCATTTTAGGTGTACTCATTGGTGGATTAAGCACATGAGAGGCCCCAAGCGAAATAAAACTTGGAGGCCCTGTATTTTTAATAACATAAAAACTTCAAAAAAATGCGATGTAAAGTAATAAATATGTGATCAAAACATATATGTGTTATATAATATAAGCCATTTTTAAGGCTCCTTCATTTGGAGGACTCAAGCGCGCGCTTTAGAGCGAACCGCCACATGGTGTACCGTTTATCTGAGTATTTAAATAATTAAATAAGTCTTTTATTTTCTTACGAATATGGTCACCGTACATACAGCATGCACTTTTTATCCCTTTTCCAAAGTCCAGACAGTAAACGACTTCATATTGCACACATGACGTAACTGTCAGCAAAAACTACCTCCGATACAATATTTTGATATGGTACTTGAACTGTATTTATGTTAAGCATACTTATTTTACTTTAGTAACTATAAAAATTTGCATACTCGCATAGCATTTCGTCAGCATATTATCAATTATTTAAGAATTTATTGTAATTATTGAGAAATTATATTAATTACGTATAAACAACACCAGTCGTTTAATGTGATAAATTATACATACAATATAGTACATATTCGTATTAAAACTCTCAAGACCGTTTGTTTTAATTAAAGTTTTTTATTGCGCCGTACATTATCAAGAAACTGACTTATTTACTCAATAATTAGTAACACAGTATAACAAAGTAATCTATGCATTTTAGAAGAATTTCGAAAGTGTCGGCAATGTAAAAAAATCATCATAGAAGAACATGGATTTTTCCTTTTCCTTCCGATTCTACAAAGTAAATGTCAAATTCATTCAATAAAATATGTAATCAATATCAAATAACATTGAAGATTTTCAAAAGACATAGAAAATGCAATTAATTTATATTTATTAATAAGTAATTAAGGAAAGTATTGAATTTTTATTAATCGATAATAGGTTTTTTACGATTTTTTCAACGTGTAAAATATAACGCGATGAATTGAGATTGGTAATATTAATTTGGTTATATCTCGAATTGAAATTAAGCGGGTATAGATTAAAATAATAACCCAATATTTTAAGTATGTTACCATAAATATTACACATTAGAATATCTTGTCAATTTTTTATGTTTTAAATTTTTTTAAAGGAATAGACAGAGTATTTTGGTAAAAATATACGGCCATATTTTTCGTCTTTTACAATCGAATACGACTTACATATAAAATATTATTGAGGATATTGGGATCAAACACCCTCAAATCCAGTTTGAGATATCACTGTAATATTGGAATACTGATTCAAAAAAACATAATTTATTTTTTGACGTTCCTTAAAACATTTCAGTTTCCATGCTATCTAGTGTGACAATACGATATGTCATTTTTTATCACATCTTCACATGTGTAAATAGTTGGTAAAGTTAGTTCATTTTTTAAATAAATAAATAAACAAAAGTCTTATAAAGTTCCATCAGAATAATTTAAAAACAACGCTCATTGTTAGTGCATTATTAATTCATGAAAATAACATTATTAGCTTCGTAAGCAGTTACTTAATTAACATGTATTTAACATGTTCTCAAGAAATAATATAAATAAATACATTGATGTGTTATAAATTGCATCTTTGTGACGTAAAATTGTACCACGTTTATTGATTTCGCCGACAATGATATTAAATAATCATTAATAATTAACCTTGCAAGAAATCATGGTCGACTGTTGCTAAGTATCTAAGTAATAAATTATTACGATAACAACACTTCTTGTCATAATCGTTACAGTTATTGAGTTTCTCTTTACTTAACCACGAATAAATTAACAAGTTATGAAGCAGAAAAACAATTGTTCTTTTTTTAAAACAGCCATTAATATAAAATGACAAATTGTTGTTGTCTATGGAAACTATTATTTTATATATGTGTCGTATAAACAAAATTCAATGCACGTGGACTGTACAAAATTTCTTTAAAAATTGAAAACTAACAAGAATTCAAATCATTTGTAAAAATTAACTAGAAATATCACCTAATATTGGCATAACAATAAATCACCTGTTTGACAGATTTTTAATTACGTTAGTATATATCAATAACAATAGTTATTGGTGGAAACTTCAGACTGCTTATTTTTTATATAATAAAAATAAAATTTGAATCAATTTAATTTCAATTTAATTTTGTACATTCACACACTTTTTGTCAATAACGCCCGGATTTTACCTTTCGGCATCTTTAGGAGTTTAAGTGCACGGATGAACTTGAAATGACCCTTGGTAAATAAATGTATAGTGCAGGGGTAGGGAACCTTTTCAATTCTAAAGGACACATTCATTTATCTAATTCAACATAAGGCCGCAGTAAAGAAAACGTTGACACCCTATCCCCATAACCTAAATATTTTAAATTCACAATGTAAATTAGTCAAAACGCAATTTGGCATAAGCAAAAAGCAACGCAACAAAAATATTGGCACATATCAAAAGGCTGCACCAGAGTAATCAAGAGGCCGTAGGCTACCCACCACTGGTATCGCGTATACAGTATATAAATAATAAATACATTTATTCATCACAAAGTTAAAAGCTATTGATGTCGATATTGATTAATTTTTCTAATGATTTTTATTTTAATGACGTTCTATTAAACAAAAAAGTCTTTGTAAGTGAAATTACATGAGATTATCATTAAAATTTTATAAATTGGAATGATTACTAATTTAAATTATGGGAATACTTTCGATGGTTTTGGCGGTAACTTTGTGGAAGTTCATTTTAATATAAAATTTAAAATAACTTTGATTATTCCACGTATTGTGTAACTAACTGTGACACGTGTTTCGCCTCTTTCAGAGGCATCTTCAGACTTACTATCGCAAATTTTGCTTAAGTAATGACGTAAAAAATGAGTAAGTAACACGTGTCACAGTTAGTTATACAATACGTGGAATAAAAAAAGTCATTTTAAATTTTATATTAAATTATGGGAATTTAAAAAAGTTTATCATTTTGATCGATGGATTTTTTAAAAAATATTTTATGAATAGTAATATTATTTACTTACATATATGATATAATTAAATAATCCTTTAACAGTTTTTTTTTAAATAACTTTACATTAAGCGATATTCTTAGTGTGCACTTAAATAGTTGTACAATTCCTCATATTCATTTTTAGTACAAACTGTTAATTTGTGGGAATATACAAAAAAACACCTATAAGCAGAACGATAATAAAATATTTAAAAAAAATTAGTTGCTAAAAAAACGAAAAAAAGAACATTATATGTTTTGTATTAAATTGTATCATTTCTGTTGTTTATACACCCTTCTTAGAATACCATGACTTTTAATTATAATTTGTGTAACTTTTTATATCAACCGTCAAGTAGATCTCATTAAACGTCATTATGCAGAAGAAATAATTTCGATAGTTGATCATTTTTTTTTTTGTTAATTATTTTATATAATAAAATGTAATAAATGAATCGTGTTGATTTTTAAAGAACCCTTGCTAAAAAAATACAATGAATGGATGCTCAGTTTGTATATATTATATTATAAACATCTAGTTTCTAAAGTTAATCTAAAACGGCTATTTATATTCGTCACAGTGATCTGAGAGAATATTTGCGTATTTATTTATCATGTTTTATTTTATATTATTTTAGCATCAATTAATCAGAACATTAATGACTTAAAGTTGTTATTAATATTTGATATTTATATGTTCAATGATATTATATATTTAAATTTGAGTCTTTGGTTATTCTACTTATTTTAAAATTATAGATTTAGTTTATTTTACATAAAGAAACGATTTAATCATTAAAATTTAGTAGCACAATCTCCTAACCTTTCAAATCTCATGACAGAAATGGCTAAAAATATTCATCTCCTGAAATAAAACGCTCGAAACATAGTTTTATCGAGTAGACACTATTGAAAAATGTTTTTACTTTTAGGTAAAAAAAAAACCTGATTGCGTGGAGCCTCACTCATAAAATATATATTTTTTATTTTTATATACTTTCATAGCTTTATGCGCATTGAAATATACATATTCATGTCAAGAGTAAATAAATAGCTTTTATTTTAAAACGGTTTTGGTGGGAGTTATTGCCTTATTAAATAAAAGAATCACATTTTTAATAAATATTTTTAAAAGTCTGTTTTTTCATTAAGGTTTAAAGTTTAAATACATGTATATAAATGAGCAATTTGCGGCCCCTCTTGATAGAGCCTGTGGAGTGTGGACCCCATTTGCGTAACGCTGGTCTAAGGCTAATAAGTAAGAGCTTTGCCCTGGCGATTAGTTGGGTCTGATTTCATGTCTTGGCAAGGTCAAAATAAGGTTAGTTTATTTTTTATTCCAATTTGTGATTTAAGACAGGAGTGTAGGTAGGTTGAAGTGTAGGTAAGATGTTATTTACCTTTAAGTCGTGCATTATATATTTTAAAAATACATCATTTTAGAATATGTATTTTTTTAACTAGTTGTTTTTGTTCTTTTGGGGATTTTAAGAATTGAAACACGCTTAGCTGTCAAGCTGCTTAAGAATATTAAAATAAATTTATGAGATTTTTTGTATTGCTCATATCTTATTTAAGTCACGTGATTTTTTTTGCGGCAAGGAATTGAAATTTAATGAAAATGGCAACCGCGAGAAGCAAAAATGTTGTACAAATTTATGGAGTCTATAATTAATTATAGCAAGAAACCTAAGCCCCTGAAAATGATGTCTTAAGTAATGATGACATGTACAGATCATCGTAATGTATAATACACCTTTCAAAAACACTAGTACCGATATATTTTACAATCAATTAGTAATCTCTATATTGAATTAGATACAATAAATAAAACAGCAATCGTGCATATGAAACACTTTCAAACTGAATATTTTTGACATCGATCTATAATTTTTGCAAAGTAGAAGCTGTAAAACAAAAAGGAAACAAAACTTTTTAGAGAATTGTAAAAGTGAGAACCAAAAAAAAATAGTTTACAACCACCCTCCTTTCCCTTTTTCCACGAGCTAGTAATAACAAAATTTAATAAAATTTGACCAACTTCCAAAAAAGGTTCGCCATCACTGGCCTAGTGTATTCGCATACAATATTTCAATATAATTATATTAACTCATTTAAATATGCGAGATAAATTCTTCCCGTTGAAATAAAAAAATATAAGATAAAATATACATTTAATTTCGATTGTTTAAAAAAATGAATAATGGCTCAGCGTCAGTGACGAATATGGGTACATTTTTGTTTGAAAGCGATTGCATCAGTCTTATATGTATATTTTTAGGCTGAAAAATTTGGCATATTTTTTTTTGTTTGTATCCGCCTAGGGCTGCCATGCGTCCCGGTATTCCGGGTTTGTCCCGGTTTCGAGTCCCTTGTCCCAGCGTCCCAAAGAGACCTTTCGGGACCGCCTAAAATCTTGGTTATAGTTAAACTGTCATTATTCAGTTGTCCCCGAAGTTACTAATTTACAAAAAATGAAAGAAATTTACAAAAGTACGTTTCATATTATATTTTTAAAGCCAGCCTGAATATGCAATGTCAAGTGCAATTTCGGATGGTATATACATCAGTGATTTCCAAACTGGGGCGCGCAGATTTTAAGATTTTAGGGATCATATAATAAAAAGTTTGGGAAGCATTGGTGAATCTAGTAGCCATAGGAAGTTGTACACACTGGGCTTCGTCCGATCACCGAAATAAATACCATGAGTCTTGTGAGCAAGTATCATCAATGTCCCGGTTTTTATGTCAAGAAATCTGGCAGCCCTGTATCCGCCAGATGTAGGCTGTGAAATATCGTAATAAAAACACAAATTTTCCTCAATATTTTACAAGTCAAACAAGCATTTAGGAGTTTTTATACGAATGATCGGCAACATATAATAAATCGAGTCAAATGGCGTAGGCACGGTGACCTTAGGCTTAGACAAACAGGAATGTTACAATTGTGAGATGTTTTCGGAAAATCACATAACCTTTAAAAAATATATCTTGCTGTATCTTTATGAAGATCACACTGACAGAGCTTATCGCTTTTCAAAAACTGGGCTTGAAAAAACGGGTCTTTATGTAAATTAGCGACATTCGAAAGCCAGTTTTTCAACTCGGTAGATCAGTTTTAATAGTTTTTTTTATTTAATTATCAAAAACGTAAATATTTTGACTTAAAACCGCCATGTTTACAAATAAACGACATAAAATATGTATGAATTAGAATGCGTTGAAAATGTTGAAACAAGGATAATGACAATACTTTTGTGGTTCACTTTTACTCGAATATAATTCTCGAGTATGGGGCAGGTACATTTAGTCCTTCCCCGAATAGGAACACCGAATAGAATATGTATTTTTCAAACAACCCTTTATCGCCATTTTGATTAAATATTTTTTTGAATTATTTTTATTGAACTGGGTTAGCCATGAAATATTAGAATTCAAAAACAGATTTTTTAATCGGACAATGTCGGTTATTGTACAAGCTCTACTTACTATATCTATTGTGAATCAAATTTATATCCTTAGCTTCCAGTAACCAAGTGGCTAACTCTTTTTGGTGTCCGTCATGTGCACGGGCTCGAATCCCAGGATATTTTCATAAAAAAATCTTTTGAAATTGATTTTTAAAGTAGAGCATAAATATAATTGCTTTATTCTTGTTTTTCCTAGAACGAAGCTATGGGATGGTCTTAGAGCAGTGATGCACAAACCGCGGCCCGCAGGCCGCATGCCCTTAAATCTTTTTCTCAAACATATTTTTTTCACGTAAAACATTTATTTATTAAATGTAAGCAAGCTTTTTCTTCAATGAAGGAGAATAAATCGGTTCATAGAAACAGACTTACAAATATTATGTCAAATTAAAAAAAAATATTTGAAAATTAACAAAAATCAAGAGCGCATTAACTTATGAACTGCATATAAATGAAACATTAATATTTCACAATGAAACGACTTTTAATAACCAAGTACTCATAATCCTTTTTTTGCATGGCTTATTTATTTTAGAAATAACACGGTCAAAATAATATAATGGAACCTATTACTCATTTATCTAAATTCACTTTTTCACACGATTTTAAGGCTGTTTTACATATAACGTACATATTTTCTGTATTAAAAAGGATTGAGCGTACTTTGAATCATTTTTTTCTTTGCGGCCCGAACCCACGATAATTTGTTTTATGCGGCCCGCTAGAAGGTAAAGGTTGTGCATCACTGTCTTAGAGGAAGCAAATAGACTGGTGGGATCAGATAAAGAATCTTGGAAAAACCATGTGGTGGTTATATGCTTCAAATAGAATGCGGATATGGATATTAACAAATATATATTCTGTAGGTGTTAGTTACATGAGGTACGTGTCGCAGTGATTTTATCACCTTTCAGCATTAGCGAGTATCTCATATTTCACAATGAAGATAAAAGACGTAAAAATAGAAAAATATTATTCATTTAAAAGCATATTACCTTGTATTTTTTAAATACAATTTCGACAAAGGTGCGATTTAGCATAAACATGCAAATTGGGAAAATAAATAAAACACACAAATAAAGCGACCGTCATTTTTGGTAGAAATGAATAGAAAATATTAGCTTTCAATGAGAAATCTACAAAAAAATTATGTCAATGTCAGCACTTTTTTAAATCACACGTCATATGTGAAAGTTTTCTGCTAAAAAAAGGAATTTAAATAAATTAATGATAAAATTTGTATTTCTTAAGACTTGTTTAATATTACTACATAAAAACGTCTATTTACTTAAATCAAAATAAAGTCGAAAATAAAAAAAGTAGAATTTTCAATAGCCGCAAATAATAGTAAAAACAATGCTTAAATTTCAAACAAAACTTAATAAATGATTTAACTTCATTTTAAATTGGGACAGCTTATTTATTATAATCTTCCAAAAATAAATTTGTTGAAGAGATTTACGGTATTTTGTATCGTGATTTTATTTTTCTCAACTCATAATTTGGGAAGCAAACGTCCGCATACTGATCAAAATCAATAACACTCCATATTTCAAAGTTTTTATTATTTTTTAACTAGTTAATTAGTTTAGTCCTGTCGTAACTCTATCTTTTCTATCCCAACTTTCTTCGAAAAGAAAGAGAGGTCTCGTTCTGTTGAGATACTTCTTTGAAGAGGCCATGTGCTCCACTTTGGGAGCGGACATGGGTTGACGCCTGAAGATGCCGAAAGGAGAAACCAGTGTCATTAGTGACAAAACGTGTGTGAATGTACATAATTTGAACACTTTAAATTTATTTCAAATTCCACCAGGCACCTTCATCTTAAATTTAAAAAAAATGAAGGTATTTTTTGTCATTAAATGACATTGAACTCTAAAATCTTTCAATTGGCCCTGTCCTAAGAAAAAAAATGACAAAGCCAAAAAAAATATCTTATATGGTGTGCAAAAGTTGTTTATATTCCAAATTCGACAATGAAATCCTTTTAAATGTTGCTTGCTGTTGTACGAAATGATCTCAACAATAAAATTTGAATTTAATATTTAATATTTTGATTAATTCAAAAACAGTTTTATGAGCTGTCAAACATGTTTTCTAATACACAAAATTAGTAAATAATCCGAATTTATATCCATTCGTACCAAGTAACATTTCACATTTGACAATTTTAATGTGTTTTATAATTTAATGTCGTATTTTTTAATACAAAAAGTAATGCCAATCATAGTTTTTATCCTAAAACGAATGAATTAATAATGTTAATTTTTAAAACGTGTGCAATTATATTTTATTTAAGCGCAAAATAGCAAACGCGACATACTTAAAATCTAAAACAATGAAAAAAAATGGCTATTTACATATGTTCCATTACGTGCGTTAAACAACTTACAAACCTAAAAGGAACGAAACGAAACGAAATAGCTATTTATCATCATGTCATATTTCGGTATTAGGAAATCAAAATATTCGTTAAAAATGAATATTCGAGTACTAAGAAATCATAAAACCTGATACATTATGTTTTCATATTTCTGAAGAGACACATTAATTGTTTAGTGCTTGGATGAGTCTTGTTGTGTTTGAATAAACAAAATGGATGATATCAAGATAACATATGCCTAATAAAGCGTCAAATGTAAAGTTTTGTTAACCCAGTTGTTAAAAATACATCAATACTATAAACGAATATAATACATATGTGAATTATTTAAAATATTCGATTATACGAATGTCAAAAAAAACTTTGATTATATTTTAATATCGTATATTAGATTGGAATCCTTTGATCATGTTGACTGAATAACGTGAAAGTTCGAATAATAAAACAGTAAACAAGCTTATAAAATTATTATTTTTTTCAATTGTTTAATTTAACCAATTGAATGAAGTTATTTGAAATAATTTTAAACAAATAATGTTTTTCAGCATTTATATGAAATATAAAACATAAGGGCGAACCTTGGAATAATTCTCGGCAAAATTTATATTGGTTTGTATTTAATTTTCTTCGTTTAACAAATGTTCTATCAATTTGATTTTTTTTAAATCCGTGTCTGCTCCCGATGTGAAGCATATGGCTTCTTAATGGATATATATATAATAGAGATATAAAAAATAGACTAGGACAAGACAAGTGGTAAGCTAATGGCTCTCGCTACGCCTCATTATTTTAGGATAGGAATGGTGGGAAAGAATTTTAAGACATCACAAACATCCATGATTTTGAAATGAAATCGATAAAATAAATAAAATAAATTGGAATACTTACATTAATTAAAATAAGATTACCTTCAAAATCTGAAAAACCAATCATTAAAGTCTTAATAAATTAACTACTTTGTCAGTTTCCAGAAATACATCGCTTAAGTTTTTCATCGTAAAATGGTGTTAATTGAAAACACGTCCTTGCCTGCATAATATCGTTGAAATTGTATTGAAATGTGTTGCAGTTTAACGATACACAACGAATGGATCATCTGTTTTTATTATGAATATAATCAAAAGCTTATAGTCATTATCCTTGTATGCATCACAAACGAAATAAAATTGAATGGCAACGAACACAGGTTTATTAAAAAAAAAAACTGTCGTCAATCTTTCGCTGACCTCGCGTCTATTTTTTCTTATTATGAAAATTAAAAGTCTTGGAAAATTTTTAGTCAAATAATTATGCATTTTAAAGAATTGTTGTCTTATTTGCAAGAATTAATTATTTAAATCTCATTTTTATGACCTACATATTTTGAGCAGAATAACAAGAAATATAATAATGTATTATAATAATGTTGCCATAAAAAGTATTAACATTATTTCATATCAAAAAGTGTTGGTATATCACATATGAATCCGTATCGATCCCCTGTAATGTTGGCGGTAGTCCGACGCCAAAAGTGAGCTATTGTCACGACTCTGTTGAGATTCTGAACGAGGAAACAGTCAAGGAGGATCGAGACATATTAATGTTTAAAAATGTGAATTTATTTAATATATTAATTTATATCTTTTTTTCTGAGAAAATTTAAAACAAATCAATCAGGATTCCGCAGTCGTGGAAGGCCACTGATGACCATCTATCTATCTATAGGGTGTACTCGACGGAGCTACGAGACGCTGGAATGACAAAGGAGGAAGCAATAAAACTGGTGGAGGGAGGGGCAGATAACCTTAGATGAATCATGTGATAGCTATATGCTCTGACTAGGTAGCGGATATGAAAAAACAAAAAAGAGAGACAATTAACTTTTAACCGTAAAGAATATGAGGTGCTATCTGATCGAACATTGGCGTGTTCGCTAAAAAGCTGCTAGCTGCCAAAAATACATTTTGAATATTCTCGTTATAAATAATTGCAAAGACAAGTATTGAATAATGCTGTATAGTTAATATAAATTGGAGTTTTTTTAATTCATAAAGAAAATGTATTATTTTTGCTGTATACTGTAGGTACAATTGAATTTTCTTTAAATAATGTGTTATATCTGGTAAGTAGCTAATTTTGTTATTCATAATTATCCTTTTGATTTATAATTTGTGAGCCTTGCTTTTATAAATAAACAAATCATGTTCAATATGTAAAAAAATGACGCGCATAAATATGCGTTGACTAATTATGTCATTGTGATTTATGGCTGATTGATTGGTTAAATACTGCATTAACTTGCAGTATTTATTTTCCGACTAAGAAGAGTTATTTTTCTGTTAATCCTTGAAACAAATTAACTGTTTGTTTATCGTTTTCTAAAGATTCGCAGCCATTTTGAAAAAAATATTCCACTCAACACACACGCGACAATAAACAAATAATTGTTATTGATTTACTCGCTTACCTTACAAGTTTACCTTAAACTTTACTTTACCAAACCCTTTTACATGATGATTGATAATGACATTCTAATTTCCAACACATTTTGTTCTATGGACGTGGTTTTAGACGCATACATTTCAAAGCAATTTCAACGATAGGTTTTGCTGATTTCAACTAAAATCTAATGGTGTTCTGATTTAAAAGAGAAATTTATTGAAGTGTCACATCGATATTTTCAGAATATTTAAAAAAGGAACACGGATCGGCAGTTGTTGAGTTTCACAATTTTATTTTAACTTTCGAAAATTAAGAAACCAATTTCTATATGAAAACAAAGATGATTCTTTATTCAAATATTGAAATATGAAACTATTTAACCCGTTTGATTTAAGCTGCCTGCACTGTCTATGAACAGCCGCTAAAGCAAGCAAAATGATCAAAGCAAATATTTTTTTGAATTTTACAATTACCATTTGAATCGTTCATTTTTTTTACATTCACACAAGTTTTATCACTACATTCCAGGTTTTGTTTTCCGTCATTTTCATCCGCTAATATGTCATTTCCACACTGATAATGTCATTTTCAGTGTGGGAAATCGATCAAATATTTTTGGACTCGTTTCATCGAAAATCGACGATTTTTTTTAAATAAAAGCAAAACAATTATCAAATCACCGAATTTTTCATTTTTTTATCTGTATATGGACAATAACCTAATTATTTTGTTTTGCATTTCCGTTCACATTCAAAATAGTAAATAACAATAATCAATGAATTGAATATTTATTTATGTTGATATTTTTACAAAAATACTTTAAAGTGATTTAAATGTCAGATAAATTATAGATTCATTAACTATTCATTTGAAGACACGATTTTTTAATTGAAAATATATACATGATTTAATGATCATAATTAATTCTAAAAATACACCCATTGTGTTTGTCATTGGGGTTTTTTGTTAATATAAGATTTAAATTATAAACTTTGTTATTCTAGTGGAGTTTCATTGTATCACTGCGTTTATTATTAACATAAGGACTATTTTTTATAATTTTATTTTGCTGTTATGCATCAAAACAAATAATTGGGTGTTTTTTCGTCGAATTTTCCTTATTTTTAATTCATGCCCCTTTGCCTCGCGATCTAAATAGATTAATTTGTTGAAATTGATATCGTTTAATACGTCATTATTATATATTTGCATACTTTTATATTTTATACTTTTTACCTGCTTCTCTGCGGCGAAATAGCTCCTAGCAGATTTGACGACTCGTGAAATATTTATTGTTTTTTTAATATTTTCTCCATAATCATAATTGTTCGTATTTTATAACTCAACAAATTGAAATTATTGAAAAAACTACATTTTTCTTCAACAGAGCGAGAAAATTCTTTTAAATGTGATAATTTACATGCTTTTTCTACATGCTTTTTAAAAAAATCAATCAAATCCAAATATAAATAAATATGAAACTGGCTTCAAAAAATATATTAGAGGATGCATACATATAATACATCCTTCTTGCTGGTGTTAGAAAGACGTTTGTTTTTTTAATCTCATTTTTGTTATTAAATTGGAAATAGAAATGACACATAATTTATTTAATTGAAAATTGTATATCGATAAATGGCACGTTTTAAAAAAAGAAGTAAATTATTGATAAGCCCTGAAATATAATAACGTCAAAATTAAAAAGGTGAAAAAAAAGCCTGTGAAAATATATGCCTTCGTTAGAACTATACATACGCCAAAATAGCTATCAAATGTATAAAAAATAATATTTGTAAAACTAAATAGCTTTGTAGTTTTTTAATCTTATTACAATGGAGTTCTACCAAGTAAATGCCAATTTAATCAAGACAATTATGCATCTAATTGATATTGTTTCTTTTGATAAAAAACAATGGATCTTTTGCTAACCTTTAACTCCATAAACTGTACGAGAGCATACAACAAATTACTAGAAATCCTATTATCATTTTTATATATTACAATTTTAAATGTGATGATATGTAGGTTTCATTTATATAGTAATAATAGATAACTGTTGTTTTACACCTTTCATTATGAATAAAAATTTTATATTGAAGAATAAAAAATAATAGAAATATGTTTTGTTTTCGTTGTTTTTCTAGCTTTGTTGAAGAAATACAAATAAAACTATGATGTAATCTTTTGATACTCTTATTTCAGCAAAGTTAAGAGTAAGCGATGTTAATTTTTGTATTTCGGGTGAGTTATTGAATGACGTTAAGTGGTACGATTTGTATGAAGGCGATAATTAATTAATGCTAAAGAAACTCTTAGGTAACGGTATAACCAACCATTCAAGCACACTTCGGGTAATTTGTAACATGACAAGTGATAAATGCTTACCTACGACATCATTTTAATAGATGTGGCCATTTTGAAACAAAGTCAGAGTAATGTCACGAACAAGGTCAAAGATAATGTTCGTGATGAACATGGTTATAAATTCAAACATAAGGTACCGCTTGAGACAGTATACATATTTCTTCATAGTGGTTTGGAACCAGTATGATGCAGGCTAGGGATTGCAATACCGGTATTACCGAAACCGGGATCGCAGTATTCAAGTTTCTACAATACCAAAAAACTGGTTTCTAGAATGCAAAAATATCGGTATTAAGGTATTAAAAACAAGGCTGTGGTGTCGGGAAAATCAGAGAAAAATGATTAAACTGTATTGTAAATATATTAGTCTATTCATTATATTGATTGGTGAAAATTACTACAATAATTCTAGTAACTAGAATGATCTAATAGAATATAGATATCGACTGTAAAAAAAAAACGAAGGAAAAAAGCCGTAACCAACAGTTTTTTTCAAAACAGCATTCTTAAATAGTCACTATATTTATAACTTGATACACCTTCTATCAAAAGGATGTAAATTGACAATGCCAAATTATTATCAAAACATAGCTTTTAAGTTTGAAAAAATAGGGCATGTGGAAATTGCGATCAAGAAAAAGACTTATATTTAATTATGAGAGACATTGTTTATTTAATATTATATAAAGTCAATTAAAACCCAGTTTATCAGTCTACGTGCACTTTAAGGGCGTGTGTACTTCATGATTTGCCTTTGGTTAAAACTATCAAAAAACTTTTTTTGTGTCTCCTGTAAAAATTGTTATGTGTGGGTTACGTCCTTTTTCCTTCCCACAGTCGGAAATGGAAATGATTGAAAAAATTAATGCGAAGTCGGTTCCGTTTTTTACCTGACTCCACAGCCCTGAAAATCAATTTTTTAATGTATAGAATGTTTGTAAAGTTAAATTATTTTTAACTTCCTAAGAGTTGTATCAATATTGATAGATTACAGTGTTTATGAGCATTTCAAAGGATGTATTACTGATTTTAAGATATTTCTAAAAATCTCCTGTTTATTATTATGATATATTTCTAAAGGTTGATATTTTATATGAAATATCGAAATGACGATGTTTATGAATTTATTCGGTATTGCGGCCGTTTTTTTGTTTCTTTAATTAAAGTTTTTACATAATACCGGTATTGATATCGGCAATACTGGTATTTTACATGAAATATTGAAATACCGGTATAGGTATACTCGGTTGGTATTGGAATCCCTACTCTAGATGCATGTTTATCTAACACAAATATGCGTGCATATAGATGCAACTATGAATTATTTACAATAAGTTTCAATAGTTTACTTTGTATGGATTTTTTAAAATTAATGGTATACATTTAATGACAGCGTGTACGCTGTCAGTAAAGTCAAATAAAATGAAGTGTTTTCAAAAATGTACGTAAAAATAAGCGTGAAAAATATAAAAATGAAATAAACCCATTAATGAATTAATGACGATAGAAAGAAAAAATCGTATAAATACGCATAAAAAATATCCCTTTTCTGTAACTATGTCCGCTCTCAATGTATACCATGCGTACTTTTAATGAAGCATAACGCAACAGAAATGGTTTTACGAGAACTGGTTGTCAATCAGTCGTTCAATATATTTTATTTTCAAACACTTTCGAGAAATATGAATGTGTCTGTTATGGGGTTCGAACCCGTGAACTCACAACGGATCTGACTATTTGACTACAGGTACTTTTTAATTTTAAATTTACTCGCGATCGACCCTTAACATGATTCTTTAGAGGTTTTGTTCCCTAAATCAAACTTAATTTTTTAAATTTTTAATTAGATATGCTTACAAAATAATTGAATTTAGTACACTTTACCATATTATATAAAACAAAAAAAAAATTTTTTTTGGAGGGAACAATCAAATAATAGATATTGGAATCGACCAAATTTTGTTTTGCAATCTATCGATTTATATTAATTAAGAATGTAATACTTTCAATTAAGACCTAAAATATGTTCGGATCTTTTATTTTATTTATCACTCATTCAGTGCAAAAAAACATTTTCTGCATATCTATATCTATCTTAAGATTATTGTGTTTGGAAGATATTGCATTTTTAAATGATGTGCTTTTCATGTTTTAAAAAATAAAATGTACATAATACTTAACCAGTTCAGTGCCTTACACGCACGGGTGCGTGAGTAGAGTACTCGACATCAATGCCTTGCACGCACGGGCGTGTGAACAAATTTGAGGTCTCAAATGGTGTGACACTTAATATTTTTAGTTGACATTGGTTTACGAACGTTTAGTCCTATCCTGCTTAACCGGATTAGAAGTAAAATTAGAAACAATAAATGTGTGATTGTAATGAGATTTATGATATTTTTGATACATTAAAAACAGGCGGCCTGTAGCCATAGCTCTTTATTTACGACCTAGGCACGAAAGCGGTTAAAATATATATCGAAAACCATTTACGTCAATTGCAAATATCTAACGTATAAATGAATGCGGGTGACTCTACCTGCTGTATTTAAACTCTACAATTATTTTTAACCTATAGATAGATATTTCAATATTCACAACAGAAAATGACGGATTTTACCTTGTTTTATTTTTGTTGTGGAGGGTGAGCGATGTATTGGTTAATAAATATATATTAAAACATTAATCTCAATGATTGTTAATTACAAATTGCTTGACTACTTCAAACCTTGGACAGAAGAAAGAGACACTTGCCACAGCTAATAATAAGGATCATACAGGCACTGAAAACGGAAAAAAAGGAAAAAAAAAACAATATCAAAATACATGAGAAGAAAAAGAAATACAGCAAAAAAAAAAAAACTGTGTAATATATTAAAGACACAAGTCAGTCAGTGATTGTTTTCGTCATTTTAGAAATAACACACACGAAAAAATACATAAGTTTATGTAAAACTAAACTTCCGAAAACACTTAATAAAGAAATGTTAAATTATGTTTAAATTCGTTCTAAATTGTGAGTTATAAATAAGAATTTGTTTGCTCCAAAATACTTGGTTATTTTATCCTAAATTTTGTATAAAAAAGACTCAAATGGACATAAGAACAATAGATCAAACACTATAAGTAATCAAATATAAATAATAATGATTTGTGTATGGTATCAAACGGTGCACGTTTCAAGATGAATGAGTATTCAAATTATCTCATCTTAACAAATTGTGACGTATAAAATATCTGCACAATCGCGCATAATCATCAATAAGTAATTAAAATGTTGATGAGTTCCACTTAAAGAAAATTATTAATATTTTATGAAGTATTCAGAAAACATTTGAGGTTTTAATTTTTAAAATTGTATCCAGATAAATCCATATCTATTGATTTGGTGTATTTCCATACCTGACTGTGGTTGATCACTTATTCATCATTTACCGCACTAGAAGTTTGATTTATTTCTAACTAGCTCGAGGTATTTTTAGATTTATCGTTTTTCAAGAAAGAAATATGCAAGAGTATATATATATGATAAAATAAAGAAAAAAAACCAGATATCATGGATCTTTATTTTTTATTTATCTTCTAGTTTTACTAGTCTCGTCAAAAATAATAAATCGATCATTTACTGTATTTACATAAATTTAATATCGAAATTGTGACACGTTCCTACCATATAATAAACAATTATAAACGCTACTTACTGCACGTAATCATTACATATACAATTGTCATTCCATTTATCGTTTAGTGAATTAATTATATAATTATTACCTTAACGCATAAACAGCTCTGAGTCAGTCGTGCTGTCATTTGTAAAATACAATGTATAAAGTACGATAAATGTATTTCACAACGATTTTTGCATTGAGAAAAAATGCATGCGAACCCGAGAAAAACTGTTATTCAAAGTGCATTTAGATTATTTATAATGGCATCACTAACTGATCATAGAAAATGTATCCACGAACAAAGCTGTTGGGTAACTGATCGAAAACCACAGTAACGTCTGTTAAGCGATCAAAAAAACCACAAACTTTAAGCAATCACAAGTTCTGGCAGACTTTAAACACATGCATAAAAAAGTTTTACAATTGAATTAGTGGGTCAATATGTCTGACAGTAAATTATCAATCATGATTCATTTTACTTCTTTTTTAAAAGTAAATAGTGGTTTTTTCCCGGTGTCATAATATTGTTAAATTGGAAGTGGAAGAAATATTTTCAATTAACTTTACATGTTCGTCAAATTAATTCTTTAATGTCACACCTTGAATTTAATGTATTAAATATCATAATTTGATCACCACAGAATGGAAGTAATATATGCTAATCAAAAAACTAAATACTGTCATTAGCTTATAGGTGATTTTTTCTCATTTGCTTAAAATGCTGCTTTTCAATGTATTTTAGAAATATATTTAAATATCTAAACAAAGAACGGTACAACCGCTGAAAACGGAAACTTTAAGAAGCTTTTCGATCATTAGCCGTTGGGATTAGGCAAAGCCCCCTATAGTCAAAGCCATGCTATTGAGTTGAAAACAGGTACTTTTTTCAGATGAGCGGGCCGGCGTCATAATTTTCAAAGTAATATCACGTCATTATGAAACCATTTATTACTATTATTTTGAAGCAAATACATATATATATTGTAATTATATATCTTTTCAATTAAATCATTTTTTAAATAAGAAAAAATCACATTTTCTAAGGTTTTTTAATAAAAATCTCTGAGAACAAAAGCAAACAAAAATGCCAAATCATTTTATTTAAATTTTTTTTTTTACAATATTTCAATACAGAATATGAGGTTGGATAGTTCATTAAAAAAAACTAACGTCATTATTGGGATTTTAATCAATTAATATTAATCTCGAAATTTATTTGTGCACACTGGTTCGTCACTCAATCTTTCCATAAGATTTCTCAAGTCATATCAGTAATCAAAAATCAGTAAGTCAAACTAGGATTCACTTCATTTTTTTTTTTATATTGTTATTGATTAAATCGTCATTTACTTGGTATATTCCCATTATTATATGATAAAAGACGCAGCATGTATTTCATAATATCACAATAGGCGTCAAAATCTTATATAATATTATATGAATTCCGCTTGTTACCGTCGTTTATGTAATTTATAATTTATATTCTATATAATTGTGATACTTAATAGTGGGAAGTTAAATTTTATTGGTTTTTACCATACATCGCATATCTTGGCATTTGCTATATTTCTTACAATCATTACATAATTTGCATATATGGCCCTTCCGATGTATCGTAAATTGCAAATTAATAACACCAACGAATCACAGAATATCCATACGAGAAATCTTTCAGACATACATGTTACATTTAACGAAAAATAAGCTCACAAATTGGAATTTAGAGTTGATCTACGTATAACCGCCATACAATTTGTTAGTAAAGGCAGGGATTCAACGGCCAGCTCAGAATTTGCTGATTTTCTACAGCACTGCTTGGAGCTTAAGACTGCTATGGATTAGGACATTCAATCCCGGACACTCTTTTGACAGTTTTTCCAATCACGTATCACAAAATACAAACCTATTTTTCAAATACATACACAATATATAAGAATATATTAATAAAATATCACAAATGAGTCATATATATCTTGCCTGTCAACTGTTTAAAAAATCAAATAGAAAATACTAATATTAAATTTAAATACACCTAAAATAGTTTTTTACTTGAATTTTAAATTTTCATATTCAACCGACTGGAATAATAAGAAACACAAGGCCAAAAAAGAATAAAATTATGTGTTATATTTAATCCAGCCAGTAAAAATATGTATAATAATAATTTAAAACTGAATAAAACAAAGTCAACATATTTACATTCGAAAACTTCTTTATATTCAAGGAAATTTTCGAGCCCGAGGTGAGCAGTTACATGATAATAAAGTAATATGTGTTATGTTCAAATATTGAAATCAACTGAAAATTCACTGGTTATGTAAATATCGAAATGAAATCATAATAGAGGTATCTCAACAGATTTTTTCTACGAGAACTGTTTGTTACTCAGTTGTTCAACCTCTCTTTTCAAAGAGAGTTGGGAAAGATGGATAGGACTAGGATAAGACTAGTGATAAGCTAATCGACCTCGCTACGTCCGTTTCTGGATAGAATGAATGAGAAGGAATTCAAGAAGGAATTCAATTCCCTCGGACATAAATCCAAAAATAGATTGAAAAATCAATCTATAAAAACTGTGCGTACTAGGATTCGAAACCGTGTTTTAAGCTAACGATGTTGACACTCGACCATGCAGCCGGCAATATGATTATTATGTGTACGATATGATTATCTTAAAAAACTCGTTTGAACGTCGAAAATTGATTAATTAATTGTGCTTCATCGTGACAAATATCTACTCGAAAAAAGTTATTTGTTATTAAATGACATATGAGTATATTTTTGACAGACTATAGAATATAAGTTGATACTTTTGAATTGAATTGAAAGACAGGAAAAAAACAAATATTCAAGTTAAAGTGGGTGTTGGTACTTAAAAATATGGAATGCGTCAGATGCATACAAAACTGTACTCTAAGCTTTTGACCTCAGAATTATGAGTACTACAGTACATTGACCGAGACTTAACAACCTTGTCTAGAATCGAGCGATTTATTTAATGACAGCAGTAATAATACACACATTTTTTAACCTTTTAGGTAGTAAAAACGGACCCTTACTAAACTGTAACAATGTTACTGAATATTTTTTTTATATAATTGTATAATATATACGGGTTCGTAGCGCAGTGCAAACTATGTCATCCAATCCCACACCCCGGGATTTCGGGAGTCACATTTTTTTCAGAATTCGGACTTTCAGGATCTCGGAGTTGATCACTTACCATTGTTCCTGAAAAAAGTGCCGAATTAACAGATTCCAGAATTATCGTAGAATTTTTAACTTGATGTTAATTCGACACTTTTTAAAATGATTATTTTGAAAAGTGTCAAACGTTTACCAGTGAGTAATTGTTCCATTCACATTGTGCTTTTTTTAGCCTTTCCATTATTAAACCTTCAGTGGCGGATTACCCCATAAGCGCAAGAGGCGCGCGCTTGGGGCCTCCACATTTTAGGGGCCTCAAAAATAGCATAAATTATATAAATCCTTATATTTTAATTTCAGTTTTCGATATTCATTATTATTCTACGAAGAGTTTTGTAACACTTTTATGTTATTCGAAAAAGAGGGCCTCCGAAATTTATTGCGCCTAAAGCCTCCAAAGTGCTTAATCCGCCACTGTAAACCTTCGAGTTCTTATGGGGTGCATTCACATTGTAAAATTTGTCTAATTTCAACCATTCGCTAAATACCAATAATATCTAGCAATTATTTGTTGTGATTTAGTGTGACGTCAATAAATGAAATGCATTCAATACGCAAATTTATCTAGAGTCACTTTATATCCCGTCACTCTTCAATCCTATTTTCGACGTTTCGGTACTTAAGTGTTAAATAACGGGGCGTATCAAGAGTGATTGGGTAACCATTAATGCTATTCTAGCCCTATCCTTTCAATCCCTACTCCCTTCAAAAGAAAGAAAAGTAGAACAACTGAGTAACAATCAGTTTTCGTAGAAAAACTATTGGTTAGATTCCTCCACAAGAAGTCCATATGCTCCACATAGGGAGCGGACATTTAAAATTTAAACTAGTAAAAACACAATATTCCTTTGTACTTCATTCCACTTTATTTAATATGTCAGGACCCTTTTCGCTCATTACGAGCATCGTCAACTGATAAGAAATATAATTTAACAGTGCTATTTATACAAAAATGAACAGTTATAAACAACAATTGGCATTGAAAAGAAAATACCAATTACATTAAAAGTGATTCTAAAATAGCACAAAATTAAAATGTTTAACACATCTAACATATAATTAAAAAGTCATCTCAGATTAATAAATTTAGAATGGTAATTGAAAGTAATTACAAACATAATTAAAATTTGGGAATTCTTTGACAAAGTGGTACAATGAAAATAATGACATTAATAAGTACAAAGGAATATTGTGTTTTTACTAATATAATGCCTTTCCACCAAGTATTGACAGTGAACACCCTAAAAATAAAATTTAAACTACTATCACGTTTTTTTGTTGATTAATTTATCATTGTAGTCATTAGGATTAAGCCCCCCTCTCGAGTTTAAGTGATAAAACGCCAGCTTATTATATATTATTATACAAAACATAACAATTGTGTACTCTATCGTTACATAAAATAAAAAAATATATCATACACAGTGGCCCACAAGTCACGTTCCTTTTCGACCATACCAAAACTTGTACTACGTTTTGTAACACAGGTGGAATAACAAAGTTATCAAATTAAATTAAATATTAAAAATAGACTTCCACGAAGTTATCGAAATATCGAAATTTTGAATCCATCGAAAATATTTAAAATTTAACGGTTTCCTTGATTGTTTTATGATGAAACCGACTTCCTAATCTTCGATCTTGGTTGAAAAAAAATGACTAAGATTTGCGTATGTCTTCATTCTTCTTCTTCTTTGGCCATCGCTCCCTATGTGGAGCATATGGCCGCCACGCGGCACCTCCATGTTTCCCTGTCTCCTGCCAATTGCTTTGCTTCTTCCCATGACATGCCAGCATCCCTCAGTTCCGCCGAGTACATCCTATGGATAGTACCCAACGGACCTCCGGGACGCCGGAATCCCACCGGTCAAAAGAAGAAGTAGGCAAGATTGAGGCTTTCCGGAGGCATCTGCAGCACGTGACCCAGCCAGTTCCAACGTCTCTCCATAACCACTGACGTGACAGGACGCTGTCTTGCACGCTCCTTTATCTCTGAATTTCTCACAAAAAAATGCGTATGTACTGAATTCGAATATTTGTAATTTTTAACGATCTACTATTAAATTTGAATCGATCAAATTTAAAATTGAAATTCCACCACCTGCAGTCGAAATTTTAAATTAAATTAGATCTACTATTATATTCTACATGAAAAATTAATTAAAAAGTGGTAGAACGTTACTTATAAACCACTCTTTTATTTTTACTAAAACATCTGTTTCAACAAAAATATTATACGTTATCATTCTTTGTGAAAAATGTATATTATAAAAAAAGATAAATTTAGACAAAAAGATTTAAATAGTATCCATTTATTTTTATATAATAATTATAAACGTCATGCGATCCGATGTTTTTTCATTTTACTTTACTTTTTTACGTCTTACATATTTTAGAATTGACAACATATTTTTGCTAAATATATCTAATTGCTTATTTTGAAGTATATCTTGTATTATATGTTTAATATTATATAAACAAAACAATCTTTTTTCCTCTGAATGACAACTGTGCTACATTAAACGGTGTTAAATATAGTTTTCGTGAATCTTTTTTTTTGTATAAGACGTAGATAAACGGCATTGTTTTAAAAACGACATAGACAACCCAAAACAAAATAATTGCACTGTATGTATCCAGTAATTTATATATCAACATTTTACCTTATAAAATAGCTCTACACAGAACATATCGCACACCTAGGAAGCACCGTTACAAACCAAAAAAATCTGGTTTTGAACTGTCGATGCCAAATCAACTGCTTGGTTAGTATTTCTGATAATGACTGCTGGTAGTACTATTTATAAGATAAACTTTGTATTGCTGTATTTCGATCTCAAATATTTTCCAAACATCTGGAAGAACATCGCCTGAATTAAAATGTGACCATGCTCATTTTATAATAAAATAATATAAGGTATTCACTATCTAGATTCTAGATGGTTCAGCTCGACTTTTTATATTGAGACAAAGAAATAAAGAACGTTGTAAACTTGAAAAAGGATTTACCCCGATTATGGCATTTGTAAATGTGGCGGTGTTGTTCTAGGTGTGTGGTATCAAACGTTAATAGAATAGTCAATAAGACTTTGTTTTGTTTTATTAAACAGAATTTATTCCTTTCTGGCCTGTTAAAACGAGTGTGTGATTCGATTTTTTGTTATTTTAATTCATTTTAAAATATTCACCTGTCATCATTTGTATAAATTTAATATTTTATCATATTTTTGACAGAACAAATTATCTTTATTACTTTTCTTTTTTACTATTGTTATTTGTAACTGAATACAAACATATTATTATTATTAAATATGCTTGGGTAACTTAATTAATAAAATATATCGAATTAAACTACCCGACAAAGAATATATTTAATTTTGTCAATAAATCTTCAGATAATTATATATTACATTAAAAAATTAAGAATATTTTTTATGCAAGTATATTATGCTAAGTTCAGACTCGTGCATTGGGTTCATTGTACGTATTTAGTATATTATGTTCACTTAAGTTATTTCTGATTACTTTTTAATAAATCACTTTAATATAATGTCATATAATTTTCGTCATAGTTCGGTATATATGGCTTCTTAATCGGTCCAAGAACAGTTAAAATGATCATATAATAGCACAGTTATTAAGTATTTAGTCTAGCTAGGGTTTATACAAAAACCGACTTTTGAAAGAACCTGTTTTTCAAATTCAAACATTTCCTGAAACTCGGCTTTAACTGGTATTCGAAGTTTCACAAATAAAGAATAGTTCTATTCAAAAAATAAAATACTCATTTTTACTAATTTCCATTTTCATTTAATAAGATCAGGACCGGTGTCGCTCATGACGAGCATTATCAACTGATGAATATTTTTTTTTAAATATATAATGACTTTCCACCTAGTGCAATGAGCACCGTAAAGTGAAAGAATAATTTTATTCCATTCAAAAAACGAAAAAAGTGCTTTAAACTTTTTTTACTATGAACTTTGACTAACAGAGTTTAGTTCCAAAAAATAATATAATTTTCTTTTTCTTTCGTTTTATACTTTACAATTTTTTTCGGTTTTCTACTAGTGGCCTAATATAATAATATCTGCCCGTGTATCCAACTCGAGACGTGTATTCAAGTAAAAATCCACGCCAAATATATTTTCAAAATAAACCTAAATATAATATTTTAAGCGCATTCCTACTAACTATTTAATTGTATATTTTGTCTCGTTTTGATTGTTAACCACCGTGGTTTTAAGAATATTAATGTTGGTAATTGAAACCAGTATGGTAAAAAAGGTTTTTGAATGAGAACAATTTCGCTTAAACCAATGTATTGAACCCGGTTTTTAAAAACTAATAAGCCCTAGTGTTTACACGTAACTACTAACTACACTTCGTGATATAAGTGCATTCCATTCAGGGTTGCCAGGCGTCCCTATTTGAAAGGGACTGTCCCGAGCTCAATCGACAAATCCCGAGTCCCGCATTGCATGTCTCTCTATAATCCTGACCTGTACATGTATAAAAGTTTTCGAAAAAGTGAATTTCCCGATCTGTGATTTTGAAGATCTGGCAACCCTGATTCCATTACAAGCCAGAATCTTGAAAACTGTCATTAGATCAAATACGAGAATTAGGTACATTTGTAATAATTGAAGTGTATATAGTATCAATTAGGACACAGTTTCGCAACCGAGGGTCAAGTGCCCCTCCTGAAAGCCACAGTATGCTTTAAGTGGGCCGCAGAGAAAAAATAACTTTAAAAGATCTCGCGTTTTTTCCATTTTGGGAATTCTGTAAATTCCTGGGTGGTATTTTGAAATATGCCAGCGTTCAAAATTTTCAAAGAATCACCGAGTCTCAAAAAACTTATTTGTATGGTATTGGGGCCACGGAAAAATATGGAGACTCAAAAGAGGCCACGGACCTTAAAAAGTTGAGAAACAATGAGGACACGATAGAATACATACTTTTTACTGTATAAGATAAGTTGATTAGAACCTAACTCAGCAAGAGACTTTTTACTACGAATACGTAGTCACCGAAAATAATGACTGTCACACATTTAAATACATGTACATTAAATGTCCAATTTGATGAATAAATGTGCCCAGAATACGTAGTGTATATCAGCTGTTTGATCAACTATTTATTATGAACTACAATACAATATTAATATATATCAGACATGTTCTAATTTTGGACTTTGTGGGTAGCAAAAAGGGATAACGTAATTTATAATTAGGATGAAATGTCGTGCAAAAATAGGTTGTTTAAACTTATGTTTAGAAAAAAAAGTTTTTTCTTTTTTTACAATTTTGTTAAAAATGAATTTGTTTAAATCATAAAAATTTCCATTTTATCACGGATACGTTTCTTCAGAAGTGTACATTTAAACAAATATTGTAAATATGTATAACAAACAGATTATAGCTTTGTTATTACACTCCGTACATTAGAATAAAGTTTTAACCGATGGTCAGTGAAGATTTTTAGGTGTAAAATTTTTCTGCAGTTCAAAAATAGTTAGTATTCATTTTTAAAAGCTTGTATTGATTGGTCCGTAAATTTTTTTGATTTTTTTTGTAGTCCGCGGATGTAAAAATGTTATGTTATTTTATTCAGATGCTAATTCACCAAGTCTCTGATCAAAATGAGTCACATTTTTATGGAAAAGTGATAAGCAACTAATTCCTGCCTGAGCCAATAATAACAGCCGTTTAATTCACTATTTAGCTCTTTGTCGACAGAAGCGTAATAAAAAACATAAAAAAGCTTTTAACAAGCATAAATTTGTAAAATATTGTCTACAAATCCTTGAAACAACATGAGGCTAACATATATTATTGTGTGATATTTTTGGTATTTAACACAATGTTTTTTTTTACCATTTCACGAAAAATAAACATTGGAAATATCGCTTTATTTAATGTTATTTAAAAAAAGACATTATCTTCGATATTATCAATAACAACGGTATTACTCGAAAAAGGGTCTACAAAATAAATTATTATAAAAAGTTTTTATTATTTCTTTATTTTGTAAAATACCTTTTTTTAAAATTGTGTTTATTACTTTAACTTTAATGGGTAAAGCGTGAAAATACGGTCGTAACAAACAGAAATTTACAATGTAAAAAATAAACAGTAAATATCTCAAACATATAACATATTTTTTGGTAAAACAAAATTAAAAAAACAGTAAAAATATTAAATTTCATTCATATAACTAATATTATTTTAAAGAAGCAATTTGTATTTGAAACAAATTTCAAAAACGTAGTTCCTATTATTTATTTCATCAATTACATTAATTGTTTTAAGCTAATGACACTATAAATACTCTCAAACGGTACTTTAAGTTATTGATATACAAATGCTATAATATTGTTGCAATTATCTGAAACAATAAAAAAAGTGAAGTCTAGCAAAAAGTCGTTACAAATAGGTTTGCTTTGACTTGGAATTCCGCCTTTTTTCGGGATTTAAAAATTTACATTTCGGTATTAGCGATTAGTATAAAAATACATATTCTCGAAATATAATATGATGGAAATATTTCGCAAATATTCAAAAATCGAATGTTATACTTTGATTGAAAATAATATTTTTATTCAGCAAAAAAATATAATGATTAAAAGCGATACTCACGTGAGTTTGGTGTTGCTGTTCTTCAGAATATTTAAAACTAAATACAAAATATTAGCATAATACGTTATTTAACTAATCGTTTTAATTTAAAGAATCTTACGATATTTTTAAATGTTTTTATGTATTTAAGCTCATAACAATTACCATATTTGTGATATTCTAATTCCAGTAATTTATATAAAATAGCTATTCGAAATATCCTCGATAATATCATTTATTTTATTTGAAATATTACAAGGACTTTCTTATTTTTATATAATAAATGCATAGAAATTTGACAGTTAAATTATCATCGTATAATTAAGTTGTCTTAATGTCTTATTTATGTGATTACAAATTGTTTATTTATCTAATAACAAAACAACCAAACAAAATTGATAAAAATTCTGTAAAACATAGATTTAACGAACTAATTTGGGCGGGAGGGTTTTACAAATGCATTTTAGTAGTAGTAAAAAACAACATAATCCATTCCTTTTCAAGGCGTGTGATTTTTTTGTAAATCAATTAAAATGTTAATAAATGGAAATTATAATATATTAGATGGAATATGATTCAGCACACTACAAATCATAAGCTAACACGCGTTTAAACTGTTGCAGCAATAATCTTTTGTCGAAAAATGTCGTTAACAGTGTCAGCTCTTGAATACACACAGCTTACTGCATAGGTGTCCAACCGGTATATCGTGATCCACCGGTCGATTCTAAAGCAAAATTTAATCGATCCCGAAAGCTTCCGTGAATTTCGAAAAAAATATACAATTTAAATATTAAAAACTAAAGTTAAATTATTTTGTAAGCACATACCTATCTAATGATATGTATTTTGCATTTAAAATAAACATTTCTAATTTTGAAGAAGGGAAAAAACCCTAAATAAAACTTTTTATAAGAATCATATTAGAAGTCGGTCGCGAGAAAAATTAAGATTTTAAAGTCGATCCCAGGGCAAAAAAGTTTGGACACCCTTGGTTTACCGTATGTTTATTTCGTTAAATGGATACCTGTTATATCGAGGTATCACTGTTGATATATATTTTTTATTATTTAACGCATACTTTTAAAACTTTAATACATGAAAGAGGTACAAACAATAATGCTTAAACTAATTTAAAAAATACATACCACAGTTTTTCATTTCTTGTAATCCTTTCAATTCACACGCTCACTAGAATAATCTGTACAAGTTTACTGTAGATTGTCATCTTGATGATTCGTTTATAATTATTTATTGTACAAAAAATCACAAAATGATTTTATATTTTTTTAATATACTCAGATATTTGAAGACACTGCTATTATTATGGATTAACAAGTATTAATTTACGCAATATTTATCTTTAATTGTGTTTAAATAGATTATTGAATCGGAAGATATTCCGGTGATATTATGTATCGATACAACCGGCTGACGCGACGAAGACGTGCGTACTTGGAAACGATGCAAGTCAGACTGATCACTGAACAGTAAACTAATTACCGATAAAGTTTTCCATGAAGGTGCGTTCTGCAAGATACAAATGCAATAATGAAGATAAAGGGCTACGCCACAGTGGTTCCCAACCGGTGGATTGCAACGCCAAATTCGGTCGATACCAATTACGATTGATTTAATTAACGATTTTTTTATTCTTTCTTCTACAAAAATTCATGAAAGATAATACAATAGAAATATAGAGATTTTTTTATATCTCCTAATAGAAGTATCTCACCTAAAGTTTTTCTACAAGAACTATTTGTTACTACTTCTCTTTTTCGAAGAGAGTAGAAATGAAAAGGATAGAGTAGGGCGAGACTAGTGGTTGGCTAGTCACTCTCGCTATACCGTGCTATTTTATAATAATAAAAAAAGATTACTGTAAAAATATTCGGAAATATTATGTATAACCATTTTTTTATCCTGTTATTTATCGTTCATGTTCCTTTAAAATTAATATTTTTATAATTATATAGTTAATAAAATTATAAGACCTAAAAAAAGCATTAATAAAATTCATCACTTTTAGGGTGTTCACTGTCAATACTTGGTGAAAAGGCATTGTGTTAATAAAAACACAATATTCCTTTGTACTTTATTCCACTTTATTAAAAAGGTTAAGACCGGATTCATTTACACTGTAATTTGTAAATTCTTTTCATTGTCAAATGTTGTTTACACCTTTAATTTCAATTTAATTTTGTATAAATAGCAGTTTATATATTTTTCTTATCAGTTGACAATGCTCGCAATGAGCGAAACTGGTCCTGACCTTTTTAATAAAGTGAAATAAAGTACAAAGGAATATTGTGTTCTTATAAAATTCTTTTTCAAAACTGATCGTTATGACAAATTAAGAGTTTAAATAGCTCCCAACCCCAAAAGGGATCCAGCCCTGTATGGTTTGTGCAGTGATCATTCTCTTGAGAAGCATGATCATTGCACATACCTCGATAAATGCAATTTGACTTAAGTCCACAGAAGAAAAAAAAACAGATAATTTTATAAATGTCTACTCTTCCTCAATCTATGAATTATATTCAATATTCAATATTTTATATTAAATATAATTCACATTAAACATATACATATGTGTGATCATAGATAGCATCGATAACATAAGAAAGACACATTCACAATGAAAAGTGAAAAATTGCAATGACCAACGCGTGACTGAACGCATAAAAAAATCCCGTTTCCTTAACAGTTTGTATTCAATATAATATCAATTATATTAACAATTGATTTTGTTTAGTTTGTAATTTTCAAAACCAGTATTTTGCCTTTGAAAAAAATAAAAAAATTAAATTATCGGTTATATTCGGTTAACATTTTTTTTTTGTTATTTTGTTTGAAGCACCTTTTGAAAAAATGTTATGAGCACCTGAATATGCAATAGAAAATTTATTTGGTAATGCAAATTATTGAAAACAAATTGCATGATGGAATTCAAAACAACAAAAAAAAAAATTTTTATACCCAAAATTGCAATAATTTTAACTATGCAATGAGAATTGATCACGTATATTTTCCAAATAAAAAACCATCAGCGCAATGTCTATGATGACGTTAGAAACAAAACGTACCGATGCAACAGCCCATTATCAGTGTGATAAAATCAAGACTGGAACTGTGATATCGATGCTAGGTCAAGCTATAAAACTTTCCCAGCATACTGGAAACTTGAATCATTTGCTGTAAATGTATGCTTTATATTTAAATTATTAATTGACGCATGATTTTGTAGATACGTTTTATAAACAATTGTTTTTTTTATGGAACGGCGTTTCGGCGCCTTTTTATTGGCATTTTTAATGTTTCAAATCAATATTCGCATTTTTTTGTTTGTTTTGAAAACTTTTTTTTTCTTTTTCTTGGAAACCATTGGATTTTGTCGCCTTCTAAGGTTCCTTTTGAATTTATTTATTAATTTGGCATTTACTTGGTAGAACTCCATTTTAATAGGGTAAAAATATCAACGTATTTCAATTATATTTTTTTTAAATATTTTGTGCGTTGATAGCTATTTCGGCTTTCGCCATCGTCAGAACTATGCTTAAACGTAAATTTGCTCAGCTATATATACTGGCTAAGAATGTTATGTGACAGGTACTGTAACATTCATTAGTTAATGTCTTAATAAAAAACAATATTAGGTCGATAGACTATAACCAATGGTCTAATGCTTGATTTATTGTTATAAAAATGAGGGGTTGACTAACAAGAAGTTCTCGTAAAAAAACTTCTTTTGAGAAATCTTAATAAGAAAGCCATATGCTCCATATTGGGAACGTAAATGGATTAGAAAAAAATCATTAGTTAAAAGCTTGGCAAAAAGTGAGTTCCGGCACATTTATTTTCCAAAAATTACATAACGTCTGAGTTACTGGTTGAACACTGGGTATTAAAATCTATAATCAATATTTAAAAAATCTTTTGTTAGCTACAAAGATATTGGATTCTTATTTGGAATGTTTTTTTAAATATCAGTTCTTATTGATTTTTTATATAAAATAAAAGTGGGTTATTTTGGTTGTTAAAGTAATATTTTGTTAAAAAAATAAACATATGAATGTAATTTATTCGCTGACATAAAAAGACTATACAATTTTAACTATGCGAATATAATTATTATTAATATCAATTATTGTTTATTTTCTCTGATCTAAAATGCAAGTGAGTTTATTTGGTTTTTAATGTGATATTTTGATGTAAAAGACAAACATAGGAATGTAATAAATTCGTCGATTTGAAAAAATAACTATTTAACTTTAACCAAACGAGAATGAAAATTATGATAATAATTAAATTGAAAGTTGCTAGCAAGATGAATAAATACCAAAATTTATATGTGTTTAGTAGGAAGTTTGTAAAATTGAATACATTGATTTTTTATCTCAATAATGATAAAAAAAATCAACTCATTTGACCTAGAAATAAATTGAATTTGTGATCTTCTTGGACTACTACCTGAGACAGCTGTTACAGCAAATACAAATGCAAAAATAACATAATAATTTAAATATCTTCCGTCAAAGTTTTTGACGGAACAACTTTCTTTTTACGTCTTTCTAAATAAGGCAAGTAGAAAAGTGTTTTAAAATTAACATAGTAAGAATACAACTGCATTAAACTGTTGTGATTTATGAAAATTATGTTTAAATTTAACGATAAAAACATCGAAGATGTATGGATCTGCGTAGGTGCTTATTTTTTGACACAGAACACCGAATAATTTAACCTTTAATATTAGATAATATCAAATTTGAATACATTAAAATATACTACTTTTGAATACCAATATGATATGTCATTGCCGCTTATTGGTATTCATTTTATTTCTGTGATTCTGGAAAGGTTTTTTTTATTGAATTAAGGTGTTGCACAATTTTTATTTCTGGTTCATGTAAAAAAATAAAAAAAGGCTACGGTAGAGGTCAACCGTTTGCAATAAATGATATTCAAGGTTTTTGTGTCAAACCTTTTTTGTTAAATATTTATTCATATATTCAAATCGATGACACCTTAGATAAAATATTTATTTCGAATATTCCCATAAAATACGTTAACTTGACGTTTCTCAAATGTATATTTTTTAATCAATATAAAACTTAATGCAAATACCTCATCAAAATGGAGATTTATTATTGCCCCGTGGATGACCACGGTATAATTAATGAACGGAAAGGAGGAAGAAAGATTTGAGTTACATATTGCAACTGTTATAAGAAAGGTTTTTGAAAATATAGCTAAAGCATAGTAATTAACATTCAGTGCTTTTTTTACCACGTAACGCGGTGAAACGGTGTTCCGGTAAAAAATGTTAAAAGTTATATCATTATTGACTGGTTTTAGAATATGATACAAGTGACCAACGTTCCCGCTAAGGAATGCGCGTGTGCGCGCGCACACTTCCCAAAATATGGCCGCACACATTTTTCCATCCCCGCACAAGCCGCACACAGAAATATTGTAAAATACTTATACTAAACTCACCAAATCTTCCACATCTAGCGTCAGTGAGTACATACCTAATATTTGCGCACATTATTTATTTTGCTAAAAATTTATTGCTCACAAAAGTTGATGGTCCGCACACACAATATAAAAATTAGAGGGAACGTTGCAAGTGACACAAAATAATAATATATCATTGAAATGATATTAAAGAACCGTGCGTCATTAATGAATAATCAACCGTATATGAATATAATATATTTTTTAATGACGGTATTCTATATGAAACGTCGAGATACCGATTTTGATTCACTTGTCAAGTATTAAGATCCAAATTGACCGTATATGCTTTCTTTATTAAAATTGTTTTGTAATACTTGTATTGATATTTTTAGTATCGAATATGAAATACTATTTATGATATATTCGTCCGGTATCGCGATCCATAGCCTATCCATATTGGGGGTACTATGAGCATTTCTTTGGAAGGAAAGTCAAGAGTTTCTTCTAAGCAACAATAACTACTTAGTGACCTACAGGCAAATTTAAACAGTCAAGGGGATACGAAAAGCGCTGTTCGTACTGAAACTCGAACCCATGAAATCCGTCACGGAAACCAATAATGCTTAGACCTGACGATAAAATAATTCAAATTTTAACCAAATCGTAAATAAAATTTTCAAAAAAGGCCACTTTTAATAATTTTTGAAGACTTTAATTTAGTATGCACCAATGAAATATTTATTATTTTGAACGGCGAAAAAAATATCTTGAATATTTTGTGTATATTCAAGGTTTTCAACATTATGTAACGACAGGTTTTATTGTATATTAAGGACATTCATTTTTTTAAGTAAAAAAAATGAGCACATTAATGTATAAATTAGAAACAATGTATATCTAATTTGATAAACATGTATATTCATTCGTTATCAATATTTTTAGTTTTGGCGACTTAAATATAATATGTATAACAATGAGTTAAATATCTTGAAACTGGAGAATCAGTAACGTAAAGAAAAATTGCATCACATACCCCCATGCCTTAAATTTATATTTGATATTGACCTTAACGAGGCTTGAGCCCAGATCCATTTGATTGCTAGGCCGACTGGCAAACATATGTATATAGATGGCTTAGTTTCATAGTGCTACAATAAAAAAATGATAGCTTTGAGATATGGCCAACCAAAGTGTTGACACATTAAAACTGAGTTGTGAAACAGTGATAATTATTATTCGTCTCATCTTTTTAGTGAATAATTTTGTCATTTATCTCGATTCAATTCAAATTTATCAAAACGTTGACACAACACTTCAACTTTAAAATGATATTTCGAGCTGTATTAATATGAAACTGAGAAAACATTATTTATATTTATTTTTTTTCAAATGCAAACATCTGCCTACCGGGATAAAAATCGTAATCTTTTCTAGTTGTACTTTTTTAAAGCTATAGAAGAGAAGTTATCGAATATAATTTAAAACATATCTTTTTACGTGTTTTTTTTATGATCAACTATGTAGGTCAGTGTTTCTCAAAGTGTAGTACGCGTACCTCAAGGGGTACGCGAAGCGTTTGGTAAACTACGCAGGGGCAAACTGCATCTTGCAACATGCAATATGCAGCTTACTTTTTTTGATTACAAAAAGGAATTTTTTGACGAGGGGTACTCGGTGTTATGAAAATTATAAAAAGGGTACACGTGTGTCAAAAGTTTGGGAAACACTGATGTAGGTCATCGATAATAGATATCATATATATATATATATATATATATAATGGTTTTGACTTTTCGTGATATTTCTTCGAAAATCGTATTGCAATTGCAACATTATAAGTAAATAATATATTTTATTTTTTTACAAGCTGACGTCATCACTTAATGGTATTGTTTACCATTTCAATTACAAATGTTTTAACAACACCTTTTTTATATAGCAGACGTACTTTATTTTGAATTTATTTAAATGAAGTCTCGAATTGATATTTATTAAAAAACCGAGGCAGTAAAACAGGCTGGGAGTCCCGAAAATAAATTCACATGTTGTCTCGACAGTCTCTAAATGTAAACAAATAAACGCCAACATTTAATTCGATTGTTTGTATTATTACTATATTGATTATGAAAAATGATGCAAAAAATCACTGAATAGAAAGTTATATGACCAAAATGTTATTTGATTTAAATTGACGCGACTAAAAACAATGCCCTCTCACAAAAAATATTTGGCAATAGGTTTATGCATCATAAATTATTTGTTCTAATGAAACGTAACAAAAATAAATCACAAGGCAAAGATTACAACATACTCAAATTTGTCATAGTTCTAAACAAATAATTTTAAAAAAACTACGCACAGAAGTGGGAGACTACCTTGCGTATTAATGTTGACACCTGTTTACCTGATTTTGTTAGGAAAAATTGATTACTATGTTGCAAACATTAGAATGGATAATAAATACACCAATTTAATATTATTTTACAATAGATATTGTGACGTCTTGAAGTTGTTTATTATTTTTCTCATCAGATGACATTGATATATTATTTTTTTGTTCGCGATTAGGGTATCAAATTTTGGAACCTTTTTTGTAATCTTGGGATTTCGGTAATCACAATCTTTCAATCCCAGGATTGATAATTTACCACATATTTTTGAATACAAAATATAGTTGGCGTTACAGCTAACGGCCAAGTCTACATATTTTTTTTCGTTAGCATCCTAATAATTCGTATACTGCAATAAAATAGTAGATGATTGGAACTGAATTTAGCATAAAAATATGAAAAAACTGTTTGTCTAAGACAGCTATAAATATGAGAGGGAGTAAGACCACAATTTATAAATTTTGTGTGTAGATATTATACAAAAATATTTATTTAAGCAAACTATAGTAATCTGTCGCAAATAGTTTTATGGTTAAAATAGAACAGGGAGAATATAGATTTAAAACTTGATTTAGTACATACATGTAATAGCAATATTTCTTAACCTTTTTACACCCGCGGACCACCAAAAAATCTAAAAATGGTTTGCGGACCACCAATATAAGCTTTTATAAATGAATATTAACTATTTTTAAACTGCAGAAAATTTTTGAGGACCACCGGTTAAGAAGCAGTGTATTATAGTGAATCCCGAAATCCCGGATCGGTCTAAAGACGACCCCGGGAGTACGGGATCGATTAATTGGTAGGGATCCCGGCATTGAATGCAATATTCACGATTACTTGTTTTAAGCAATCCAGGAAACGAGTAAAATATAACTGTATACATAACTCTGCTTAGCAAGAAAATTACTCATTCAATTTAAGATTTCGACTAAAGGTGCTTGGTGGAATTTCAACATTAAATTTGAATCGTTCAAATTATGTACATTCACACAGATTTTGTCACTAACGAGCCGGGTTTCGCCTTTCGACATCTTCAGGCGTTCAAGTGCACGAATGAACTTGAACTGAGTCAATGGATGAGTTGAACATGCAAGTCAGTTCAAGTTCATCCGTGCACTTGAACGCCTGAAGAATCTACAGAACAGATAGAGGAAAATCTGTGTGAATGTACATAATTTAAACGATTCAAATTTAATTATTAATTCAAGCTTGTCGAATCCATTTCGAAGAACATATTTGTTTCAAGTCAATATTATATAGTATTGTTACTACGCTTACTCACTTGAAGCAAATGAGCTCCAGTGCTGTAGCCATCTTATGGCAGAGTCATGCAATGCATGACGGCCAAAACAAAACCAAGTTTCTACATACTCAATATATAACAAATTGCTTGAAGGACCTTGCGAGACGTTTGCATGAAGGAACCAAATTCAAGCTTCGCCATTGGTGAGGTCATAGCAGAGAAAATAATATACAATATATGTTTACGTTTCCAAACTAACCGCACAATTAAATGTTTTAAGGACTAAGTTGCAAAACAAAAAGTAATAAATTTACCAGGCTGGAAGCGTCTGATGATGCATGAAGTGTGTGGCAGGTATAATGTCCCTTCTTAGATACGTCAGACATATTTATTTTTAACGAGTATTTAATGGTTAATTGATATAGCCAAAGATTTGATTTTAAAAAACCGCATAACCCAATTTATCATTCAGCATTGTGACTTTTCTAACATCTCCGCTTTGACCACTGAGCCAAATTAAAAACGTGGGAAACACGTTTTTTGTGCCAAAGAAGGGAATAGACGCGTATTAACTGTCTTATTAGAAAACATAAATTAAGTTTATTGCGTTAATCGACTAGCTACATTGTAACTAAGATGTATAAACGTAGAAATAAACTCAGAAAATCTGCCCACTACAGATTAAAAAAATGAAAACATTATTTACTGTATAGCAAACTATTATTAAGTCATTGATCCCTGACCGAGGTTTTCAAAGTCCCGGGACTCGAGGCGTGATAAAGTCAAATTTCCGGGACATTCCGGGACTCGGGAGTTTTATTTCCCCTTCAATAAAATTGTAATTTTATTAAAATTAAATATTTGCATGTATGTATGTATTTATGTATTACATACACTCGGCGCCATTTGAAAGTACGCACTAGTAAAAATCGCGTTTTTTTAATACAATGTTTAATAATTGTTATTTTTCTTATGTAATGGATATGTGCAATGCTTAAGGTTAATTTTTACTAAGAACGGATGATAAGGGTACATCAATGAAGCCGCCGTCAGAGGTAAATTTATGACCGGAACTTCACAACGCAGCTTTTAGATCTTTTTTGTCCTATTGAAACATTGGTACCCCTTGTACATAAAATAACATCAGGTATGAACATTTAATTTTAATATTTTGTAATTTGCTTTTGCTATAGTTATAAATCAATATATAAACACATGGTATTAGAAACTTCTACGAAATTATAAATCCCAAGCATCTGTTTTTCTATCAGATCCCTTTTATATATGCATTCTTAATTTTGTTAAAACCCCGAGTAATTGTCACGTCCTCACCATGTTGTGTGCGTTTTTCTTGGGGCTCCCCTCTTATATCTGCTTTCATTCAATAATACACTTCAGTCCTTTTGAGGGTTTTTTAACCACAAGAATTGTTTTTTTTCAAAAATAAAATGTACATGTTATTAGCCCATTATAAATCACAGTCACAATTCCCGGGACATTTTCCATAAAAGTCCAGGGACTTAAGACAGAAAAAAATCCGACAAGTCCCGGGACGTCTTGACACAGAATCCCTACACGTAATGCAATTGCAGAATACGGCCGAAATAAAGTTATATGCATTAGTACAGTAGTAGATCCCGGGAGGTTTGAGATTCTGGTAGCGCTTTCATCGACTAAAGCAGAATTGTTCCACTAAAATCATTTGTAGGCTAGGTAAAATATTACATGTCTTTGATGGGCCTCACCTTTTGTGAGTGAGTGACCAACTGTACTAACTCTTGTAAACATTGTTTTCTACAGGCACGTGTTCACTATGTATGCTTGTGCGCACATTGAAATAATTTGTGTTATTTGATGAAAGCCGTATCACCCGAACTCTTCCCATTAGAGTGAGATAGCAACCGGCACGTGCCGTATCCATGCAATAGTGAATTCCGAAATCCCGGGATTATTACTTGTACAATCCTAATTCAATCTTGAAGTCCTAATTGCAAAGAATTGCAAACAATGTCAGCAGATAATCCAAAGCTACTCAATATTTTTTGTTTGGTAACTGCATTCACGTCGAGATCGACGTGAATTGCCGATTGCTTTTGACAAAAATCTCACAATCATTTTTTCATTCATCGACAATCATTACAATCATACTCCGAAATCTGTCGACCTTTACCCGGATGAAAATAGTATAATAATTATATGTGACGTAAATGCATGATATTATTGTTTACAGTAGAGATTTTCTTTTTATATCATATATATAATATGTTTTGTGTCGATCATGACTTGACTTTTATTTCTACAAAAAACTTAAGTATCAAAAACAAACAAGAAACATAATATCAGTTTTTAATTCGTACGTGCGCTACCGATTTTTTTGTACTTTAAACTATAATTTATCAACCTTTTTGGGCCTATGGCCCCCATATCTGCTTGGTAATATTTGAGTATAAGTTTTATAAAGAATTTTGACATGAAACGACGTGAGAACATTATTTTTTAGCTCTTCTAAGAATTTCGAATCCGAAATCCCAGATTACCCTAAATGAACGCCGTGAAAGCTTTTTTTTTAGCTCTTATCAGACCTTCCAATTTCTAAAACACAAAAATTTACGGATTTCGCAAAACTTTCCCTTGGCCCCCCAAAACTGTACTGTGGCTCCTTTAAAATAAAATAAAATCTCTGTGGCCCCCTTGGGATATGCTGTGGCTTTCCGTTGAGAAACTTTGCTTTAAACCATATTTAGAATTAATTAAATTTAGCTTTTAGCTCCAACGTATGTGAACACTTTTTAGATAACTGAAAAAATTGTATAAATTCATAAATAATTGGAATAATTGTATGAAAGATATTCGTTTGTCTTATTTATAATGAAAAAAAACACGTCTTCTACAAGTGTAGAAAATACGGTCTCCTAATAGATTTATCTCAACATATTTTTTTCTTCGAAAATGCTTGTTTTATTACTTAGTTGTCCAACCCCTCTTTTTCGGCGAGGGTGCGGATTGAATGAATAGGTCTAGGACAAGACTTGTGGTTAGCTTATTGCTCTCACTACTCCTCGTTATTTTAGGATTGGAAGGGTGAATTATTTCGATATTACAAACACTCATGCCTTCGAAAAGGACAACGACTTGGCTAATACTTTTATTTTAGCTACAAACAAAGTGTATTGCTTTTCTAAATTTACTGTATAAAAATTGGCAAGAAAATTGAGCAAGGAAGTTTATTTTTTTTTTAATTAATTCTTGATCTCAAGGAGAGTCGTAAGTGCATTCATACAAAACAGTTTAAAAAACAGTCAAACAGGCTTACGTTCTCTAGTTATGGTCGTTGTAAAATATTTGGATTACTTATAACCAGTGATTTTTTTTTTAAATAAAAGGTACCGAAACTCACTTCTTGCCTAGATTTTTTTCTCATCCGTTTCCGTTCCCAATGTCAATCATCTGTATTCCTAATGGAGGAATCTAAGCTGAAGCTTTTTTACGAGGACTGGCAGTTACTCAGTTTTTCAACTTCTCCTTTTTCCCGAAGAGAGTAAGAAAAGAAGGATATGTTTTAGACAGGAATAGTGGTTGACTAACCGTTCTTGCTTTGCTTCGTACTGTGATTCGAAACCGTGAAATACGTCACGAAAGCCAATCACGTTGACTACTTCTCTATGTACCCGACTGTTGGGGAAAGGCGTTGTAAATAAGGGAATTCGCAAAACAAAACAATGTATGAAGCATTAGACCCCTGGTCCTGTTGACAGAGTAAGTCTGTGGACCTGGTATTTTTTTAACATTACTTTTAAAAAGGACCTAAGACAGGAACAAACATAACGAACAGTTTTTAAATCAAAATAAAAATATTTTTTTATGAATATTAATTTAAAGCATTAAAAATTGCGAGAAAGCGGTGCCGGAACGCCGTTTTACTGCGTTACGTAAGTTACGTTATGTCAGTTGTGATACATTTCGATTAATGTAAGTGATTTTTTATTTGCTATTGTGTAATACTCGTCTTTGAAAGAACACACTAATCTTAGGTATATTATTATCTTGAACAATAAGATTGTTTGCTTCATAAAACTTTCTAAAATGATGATTGCAGAACACATTTATATCAAGATGATATCATTTGAATATATCGACTGTCGTCAGGTTAAAATACGTAACCCACACAGAATTTTTTTGCAGGACGGACAAAAATGTTTTATGATGATTTTGGGCCAAAGTCAATATATGTATTAAATAAATACAACCTAGCATTGGACGATACATTGGTTTTTGATTTACTTAATCTTATATTATTTTAAAAGTTTTCTTAAGAAAACCCTTTGTTAATCTATCCTATCTAAATTTGAAATTTGCAGCATACTTTTTATTTGATTGAAGTTATATTAATTAATATCATCGATAGATTCGGTGCTAATTTTATGGAAGTTCATTTTCAATATAAAAGGCAAAACTGTGTCATAAATTGGTAACACAACAAGTGGAACAACAAAATTATCAAGTTTAATTTTATATTTGAATTTGTTTTAGGGTATTAACTGTCAATAATTGATGGAAAGATTTTATATTAGAAAAATAAAATACTCATTTGTACTAATTCCACTTTTATTTAATACGACCAGGACCGTGTTTGCAACGAGTTTTTAGGACGAGCATTGATCGAGAATCTTCGTTATGAAAAAAACTGGTCTTGATCTTATTAAATAAAAGTGGAATTATTACTTATGAGTATTTTATTTTTCGAATATATATAAGTGAACATAGAAAAAAGCTATTTTGAAAAAAATTGAGAGTTACATCTTTTTGACTGACTTAATTTACATATGTACATAAAAACAACAAAACCAGTTTTGTTTATAAATTTAAAACTTTTACAAAACTACTGTGCAATTTTTTGATTATCACTTTATTATTGAAATCAGCCATGAATTAACCAAATTTACCCACAAAATTTGCTGTCATACTCTTATATACCATATAGTGATTTTTTTGTTTGTTTAAGACTCTTTTTACCTAGAAAAATTATACGTGAATAAAACAGTTATCAAAATAGAAAAACAAATGCTTGTTTTTACTAAATATTTGAAATTGGAAAATCCATTGCATTTAGCAACATATAGCAATACATAGTAATCTGTATCCCTAAAATGCATAGATGACTACGAAAAGTACAATCTATGTTTTGGCCTTTTTGCAAAACAGGAATCGATTTAACCTTTTATTGTGTTTATGGATACAAATATGTAAAAAAAAAACTATCGACAAAAGGTAGAAAACCATGCAATTATGTGATAAGCGTACATCCGTATTATTGTTTAACATGTTTGTAAATATACCATACAAAGTTAAATGTACACATATAGGTGGAAAAATAAAAACATATTTTTTTTACTCGAAGTACAAATATAATTTCTTTACTTAACATAAAAAATATCTCAGCAATGTCGACTGATTTTAAGTTTACTTTTTTAACATACATTGCCTTTATTTGTTTATTAATTTTGGTTAGTATACTCAAGAGAAAATACTATGAACATAACACACTTTTTTCAATACATAGCATAATACGACAGTCTAATTCTGTGCCCGAAAGGCTAAAGGTCTTACCTTATTTACAACTAATATAATAAATAAACATTTTCGAATTTTTGTCGCCATTTTGTTTTATTGTTTCATTTTGAATTGTTTAATAACTGGTAAACCCTTAAATACATGATTTTCTAATTTTAAATAAAAACATATTTTCATATACAATAAATAGGTGGGTGTGATTGCCCGAGACATAATTCATTTTCTTTCGATAGTTTTTTTTAATGTTTTTCTCCAAAAACATGTAGTACTACGTATTAAAAAGTACCGAGGCATTAGAGGCATAAAACATGATTTTTATCCAGTTTATAACATGGCAACAATTAGAATACACTATAACTATAGATTACACAATTAAACTACTTAATGTTATTATGTTGAACTTTATTTTTTTATTGTGAAAATTGTATTAATAAACGGTCGAAAATCAATGGCCGCCAAAACTCTAGCTTTCTCTGTTTGAATGAAAATTATAATGGCCTAGCACGTGTATACAAGACATTCATTGAAACAAAATGTATAAAAGGTAAAATCGATTCCTGTTTTGCGAAAAACCTAAAACCAAAGTTTATACTTTGTTTGTACGAAGTCGTCTATGCATTTAATTGAATTATGTTGACTGCAGAGTCAACATAATTTGTTGAAGTCAAATGAATTAATCTGGCCGTTTATGCGTAAATAAGTAAAATGTCGTTTGAAATGTCACCCATTACCGTAAAAAGTTTTATGCTGTTTTAAGTATTTACAAAACAGTGCAATCGTGTAAAACAAAAGAAAATGTTCACACGAAGATTCGAACGCAGCATTGTTGTTGGAAATAGAAAATCCTTTTTTACCATAAATTAAAATAGGTACATATTTAAATAACGAATGTTGCTCAGGCGAGAAAGTCAATTTATTTTTTTCGCAACTTTATGGCTGACGTGAATGAATTTTAATCGTAGTTGTCTATTGTCACGTCAGCTGAGTTACTTGACAGATGAGTGACAAAAACATGTATAATATAAGATAAGTAAATAAGAAGTAGATTAAAATAAAAAGTTTGAATATAAAGCATTTTTTGTACTTTTTTAAAAACAAATACGCTCCCTATTTGCAGCAATGATCACCACAGTCCTTGTTAGAAGACATGATAAAAGGCTGATTATTTTTATTCTCCTGACAAAATCAAAGCATTGGATTTGATGCAGGCATCCGTATTTTTAAAAAATGTGCTAATTCAACATATGTAGTTTAAATTCAAGAACGGTTTCGCTCACCACAAGTATTATTATCTAACGAAAGATAAATTTAAAAGGGGTAATTATTAACATGTTTCGTGTAATGTGTGCCACAAGATATATTATATTCAACCGTTGTATATCTTTTCAGAAATATGTTACAATAGTATCGCAGTTCAAACGACAGTAATAAGACCATTTCATTATGCAGAGCTTTTGATGATCACAAGATGATGTGCATTTGAATAGCTGGTTTTAAATAATCAAGACAAATTGTAATGCAGCTAAAAACCTAGTTGCACATACGCTATTGTTAAAATTGCATTTGTCGTGCATGGTGAATCTGCAATGATAATAATGCTTTTTGACGGATGTAGGTAAGTTTTATACTGTTGGTCCTTTACTTACGTGGTTTCGTAGTTGCGCGGATGAGAATTAAAACAAAAACAATTATGTTCGCCATCATATTTACGTCATTATCTGTTCTGTAAAAATCTATTAGAAAAGCGTGGATTACTCGTGAAATTTTCAATAGCTGTTTTTTTGATATTTTTGTATATGAGTTTAAGAGATATGTCCTATTGTAATGAAAACAGTCTTCTATTTAAAATTTTGCTGTTGGTTGATAATGCAACAAGTCACGTGATCATACGCACTTTAAAATAATGTTTTTTCCCCGAATATGAGTTTTATAGTAAAACTCATCGATCAAGAACTCGTTTTTAAACGTCATAATGACACCTGATACTATTATGAAGCTATTTATGAAGCTGTAATTCATGATGTGAAACTGTAAATACAATGTTCACATTAAATATACATATTGTATTTCATTTTATGGTAGGGATTAAAGATGGACACAACGTTGACCGCAGTCTACCGGTCGCTATCAGAGTCTTTTTATTGCAGTCGTTAAGAGCTCAAGTATCAAAAACAATAATGGAAAATTTCACGTATTCTATTACAGAATACTTATATATATTTCAGTTCTTAAAAAATTCTTAAAAAATATTTTGTGTTAATTGAATTCGATTGCAATCCACAATAAAATTATTATAACTAGTCAAAAGCGTGTTTAGTAAAATTATATTAAAGTTTAGTCTGGAAAGGTATCGAAAATGTAAACAAGAATGAAAAGTATCTATGAAATACTTTATGTAAACAAAAATTTTGAATTCAATACGTATTCATACAATTTATTTACTTCATTCAATAAATTTTATTAATTACACCCTTCTTTTTTAAATTAAATTGCAGTATTCCAATTAATTAATATGCAGTATGTAAATTGCCTTATGACAGTTATGACCATAAAAATGAATCCGTTTTTGTTTTAGGGCCAACTAAGTCTTAAATGAATAATTGTTGAGAAAATTTGTTAACAATTTCATTACATATCATATTATATAACAAATTTAGTATAGTAAATTTCCAACTCTACTGACGTTGATTCCAGGAAAAGAATCGCGCCGGAATGAAATTTTAGGCTCAATATTATATGGCTATCAACTTGTGTACAAATATTAACCTTTTTACAAAATTCTTTTGTTCATTTGCTACAAATAATAAAAATAGCGTGACTGCTAAGAATCACAGATATTTAATATTGTTTTACCCATATGTGAAATAATAATAACAATTCAACAAAAAACATGAGAAAAACAATATATATTAGACAACACAACTTTTGGACTCACATACACGACCATACTCCTCAAAGGGTTAACAGGGCAGTATGCGTTTCGCGTCAGGGTACACTGGGCTTAAAATGCAGTTTTCGTTTGCTTTACTGTATATTCATCCATCAAGGCCGTGCAAAAAATGCATTAACTAATTACTCAAACTTTCGACTAGTAATTATAATTCAAATTAATTCTCCCCAACATCGTTTTAGCGAGGTTCCATTCGACAGGATTTCACGGTTTCGATATAAATGTAATTATACTGCTAAACTCCGAAATACGACAGTATTTATTATGGATATATTTTATCATTGGAGTATTGGTTTTATTTGATTCGAAGCAATATTATAAATATGATATGAATAATATTTAAGTACACTAAAATTATCAACACATATTAAAGAAAGAAGTGTTTCCCAAACTTTTGATATATGTGTACCCCTTCTATAACACCAATCCCTAGTCAAAAAAATGCATATACTTTACTAACAATCAACATATGTATGCTGCTTGTTGCACAAGGCACAGCAAAGGCCCAGTGCAGTGCGTGTCCCCAAAAAACTATTCACGTACCCCAGGAGGTACTCGTACCACACTTTAGTAAACACTACAGTAATCCATAGTTGCAAACAAAATTAATAAACATGAGTTATTTTGAGATGGTAAATTCCTACCAAAAGTATTCCAACGTTTTCTAGTAATTGCAACGAGAATTTATTGCGTATCAAATAAATGTTTAATTTTTTTTTTTATTTCTATTCATCACATAACTGTTTTCTCCGAATTTTAACTTTTGTTCACTTTATTACTTGATGTAGATTTTATAATCTCTTTCTATAGGATCCTTTTGTATAATTTTACCATTTGCATATTATTGTATTATGTTTTTTTCCAAATTGACGTTGAGCAAACGAGCTATTAAATACATTGAAAAATTAAAACGAAAAAGCTGGTATTTCTATGTACGTATTGGTTTTTCTTAACTATAATCGTAGAATTGCAACAAATTCATGCACTTGATTTGTAAACTCGCTTTTCAAGTTTCCATGTCGTAAATTGACACTCTTGTCTTATACGTTATGTGTGTCATAACAAATTTGTTATATCATTTATTTTGAAGTATTTTTTTAACACGCCGTATTGATAATTAGCACAGATAAATAAAATTGTTGACATTAATACATTTACTCCAAGTATTGATTGAAATACGAATAAATTAATAAAATTCGACATTTTAAAAGTGTGTTCTTAAGCATATTAAATTAAGTCTTTATATACAATTACATATTAAGTTTGTCGGGTCATATGACGCAGCGGTTAGCGTTGTGTTGGTTTCCGTGCCGGACTTCACCGGTTCGAGTCCCAGTACGAACAGCATTTTTTCGATTGATTTATCAATTTCTGTTCGAAGGTATGCGTGTTTGTGATGTCTAAAAATTCCTTTCCACTATTATTATTACTTACTCACTTAATCTTTTTTTACACGGTTTTAAGGCTGTTTTACATGAAACGTACATATGTTGTACAACAAAGGATTGAGCGTACTTCAAATCATTTTTTTCTTTGCGGCCCGAACCCAAGATAATTTATTTTATGCAGCCCGCTAGAAAGTATAGGTTGTGCATCACTGTTTTAGAGGGAGCATTGGGCCGGACATGGTAAAAAATTATAATAAATTTATATTAATATTAAGTATGCAATCGCTAGACACAGCATGAATTTTAAGAAATTTAGGATGCTTATAATATTTGAATTATAATGACATGGTTGGCTCATTCGTCAGTCAGAAAGGCCATTGATCAGTTGATCATCATAAACATATAATGATGAAACCAATTGGGGCATATCTGTTACTGATGCTGAATTATTCAAATATACTTGAATAGGCGTCCTTGCCATGTATTTTGCACCGGCAAACTGGACAAGGAGTTCGTTTACCAACCGGATTGTTACTGGTATTCGCTACAGTGTGGTGGGACTGAAAAAACAACATTTACCAAATCAGTTTTAATAATTAAAATAATCAAAACTTTGACAAGTGCTTTGTTGAATGTGTTTAACAAACCCACTGAGCTAAATAATGTTTTTTTTTTAATATGAGGTAAACTATTTTTTAAGCGGTAGATACGTCCCATAAAAATCCGTGTAAAAATATAGAATTTATAGAAAAAACGAAGATTGGTCCATGAATTTAATAAACCGTGTTATTTGAAAAAATAGCAACATTGTAGAATAGAAAATCATGAAAAAAGAGTAATAATGAAGACTCAATAAGAAAATTATACAAAATACTATTCATAATATGTATTTTAATTAATTAAAATAAGACTATTCATGGTTGCTTGATTACATACGGGGACCTAACGAAAGACTGGAAATAAATCACTATCATCGGTAGAAATGCCTGACACATCTGTGTAAGGATCTAATGAAACTGCCTTTTGTTGTTGATTTTCACGAGAAAAGAAAATCCGTTATTCGTTTCTGAGTTTTTTGTTTCTACGAATCGTGTAAAAATATATTATTCGTTCTTTTTAGTGGACCGCGTTATTTTTAAATCGTGTAAAAAAGAGTTTACTGCAATTTGATTTCAATACATCAAAGATACATAATTGATATTTCTAACACATAAAATGATTGCATTATTTCACAGTTTTAATATTGTTACCTGCTAATTTTTTGCGGAAAGACAGTTTTGACAAATTATACAAAAAAAAATAGTAGATACATAATACTTAACCAGTTCAGTACCTTATACGCACGGGTGCGTGAGTAGAGTACTCGACGTCAATGCCTTGCACACACGGGCGTGTCTTCGAGGTCTCGAATGGCGTGACTCTTAATATTTTTAGTTGACATTGGTTTACGAACGTTTAGTCATATCCATGCTTAGCTGGAATATATTAGAAACAATAAATGATTAGAAGTAGTATTGGAGTAAAAACAATAAATGTGTGATTGACATTTTTGGTACAAAAACAGGCAGCCTGAAGCCATAGCTCTTTATTTACGATCTAGGCACGGAAGCGGTTAAGCTATCATCGTACAGTGATCAGTTGAAAATGCTGTCTAGCTAGACGAAATCAATCATTATTTTTTTTATAAAAAAAATTAGAATATATAATATTTAGTTTTTAAATATTGCCATTATAAAAAATTAGAATAGCTGTTTTCAGAATATTTACGAAACTCATAATACATGCGAGACTTAACTGGAAAGCTAGCAGACATAACATACTTATGGAAAAATTTAAGTGACATAATTTTGTTTTTATCGATATTTTGAAACCGCATGACGTCACTGTGACGTATTTGCAGCAATAGTCAAGTCGTATAATTTTCCTACTCGAATAAAACAATCGATGAGGGCACTAGTCACTCATGACTCATGGCAGCGTTATGATAAATTCCAGCATGATTAAAATGTGTTTCGATTAACCTTTGAGTTCATAACGAAGTGCATTCACATTGTTAACTTCTTTTATTTCAACCATTTACTAAATACAAATAATATCTAGCTAATATTTATTGTTATCTTCAATGATACTTCAATAAATGCAATGTAAATATAACGAAAAATTGTCTGGAGTCACTTTGAACTCCGTCGCTCCTCGATCCCATTTTCGACGGTTAGGTAGTCAAGTGTTAAATATGCAGGGATGGGCTGGAGGGGGCTCGGGAGGGCTCGCGCGAGCCCCTTGTTAAGATAATAAAATCATTCGTCTTAGATCAAATCATCACATAACTGCAATTTCTGTAGATGGTTAAAATTTAAAATTAGTTGTCCCTTAATTTTTTCATTCAGAATTGTAGGCTTTCATGTGAACAGTGAAACAGCATTTTTCGATCGATTTATCTATTTTCTGTTCGAAGGCATGGGTGTTTGTGATGTCTTAAGATTGCCTCCCACTCTTCCGATCCTTCAATTCAACAGGGCGCTACTATTAGTAGTATTATCACTAGTCCTGCCTTATCCTTATCATTCTATCTCTACTACTTTATTTTGAAGAGAGAGGTTAAGCGACTAAGTAACAAGCAGTTCTCGTAGAAAAATAACTTTTTTTGAGATACCTTCATTATGAGGCCATATGCTCGACACTCGGAGCGGACATGGATAAAAAAATGAATAAAATTTACGGAGCCCCTTGTTAAGATATTGGCAGCCCACCGCTGTAAATATGTATGATTTTTACTGATTCAACAAAATTAATGATTTAACAAAATTAATTAATGCAACCTGTATAATCTAAGAATATTAGAAACACGACTTTCAATAATTCATTACAAGAAACTGATATCACAATATGTATAATTGGCATCGATTTTATATTTCCGATCTTTGTAATATATTATAATTAATAAACGCGTCGCGTGTGAAAAGGAAAATTCGCCGTTTCCGGTCATTCTGTAGGTTGAAAGTACTAATGAGCACGTCGAGGTACCGCCTAGAGCAGCGGTCGGCAACGTGGTGGTCTGCAGTGAAATGTGAATTTTTAATCCACTGCAAACTACTACAAAAACAAATGAGTCGCACGAATAAGCAATCCAAGATACGTGAAATCATCTCAATCTCGGAAGATATTTGTGCTTCTTTTAGGGGAGATATTTTCTTAAATATTAACCATGTATATTATAATGTCATTCATCCTTTTTCAAAACTTCAGTTTAGGCGGAAACATACTGCCGACACCCAACGCCACGTATGCGTATTGGATGAGATCATAGCTACATATGTGCCGTCGCGTCGCGTTGGATGTTGGCAGTGCGTTCCTCTCCCATACAATACAATGGCAAATATGTAGCTATGATCTCATCCAATACGTTTACGTGGCGTCGGGTGTCGGAAGTATATTTCCGCCTTTATAGCTTTACATAAAAAGGAAATAGCCTTTGATTAGTGGAAAGGCGATTAAAATTCTTATTCAATTCTCAGCTTGAAAAGAAATGCAATTCTCCGTGTTACATCATTAGAGTCAAATATGCATAATCTTATTTTAAGCAAGCTAGAACATCAATCGCACTAAAATGTAGTATACTTAAAATTTAATATAATTTTAAAATAAATATATTTTCTGTTCTTAATTTTTTTTTGTAATAATTGATCTTGAATAATTTCTTAATGTTAATAGTTTTTATGAACAAGGTGCATTTTATGTGTTCTTTAATAACTTTTTCCAAATATATTGAACACTATATTTTTTTTTAGGTTTCCCGCACACGGATTTAAAATTGAGAATTTAGTGGTCCTTGAGGTAATAAAGTTTTCCGACCGCTGGCGTAGAAGCCTAACGTGCACATAGGCGGCTGCAGTATCGCTCACGCAGATCGAATCAAAATGGGTTCAAGGAAACTGCACGCGGTCGAAGGTTGTTTCTGCAGTGAAACCCGTTTGGAAAATATCTCAACCGATAAAATATTTCGCAATCCTAGCGGCCAGTGAGAAAAGTTTAAGTTCAACCTCCCGGGATGCAATAAAGTTGACGAGATATTCTGGTACTTGCTACACACGTCGTTGTCATTTAATGCAGTGTTTCTCAACCTTTTTGGGAGCGTGGCCCCCTTTGAGTGTCTTTATTTTCTGTGGCCCCCATACCATTGTTTTGTCTTCCCATGAAAATTATAATTTCAAAAACCCACCTTTTTTATAGCTCTTCCGAGATTTTCGAATCTAGAATGCCAGTAATTTATTTTATTTACGGATTTACAAAATATAGCTGCGCGACGTCCGCCATTATGCTCTTCCCTGTATCGTTTTATGAGTACCCGTGGCCCCCCTAAGCTGTGTTGTGGCTCCCCAAAACAAAAATAAATCTCTGTGGCCCCCTGAGGGGCCACATGGCCCACCGTTGAGAAACCCTGATTTAATGGATCCTCACTTGAAATTAGTCATATACAGATAGGTACGATACAAATATTTTCCCTCTGTTCTGAATTATCATAGTTATGTTTTGTCTCCCGTCCCATTTATTCGTGGTCAATGTTATCATGTTTTGTTTTATCGTGGAACCATTCGGCATAGAACTATCATTATACGTTCTGAGCCTAGAAGTCCATATAACCAAATTTATTATTTTACATAGATGACAGTGATTTGAGCTGTTCGAATTCTGTAATGTTCCAATGATGTTTACGATTGCTTCATTGGCAAAACAGATAACTGTTTAAACATAACTGTTGACACAAATGTCACTACATTTTTTATGATCAATCGACAGTTAAAGATTCGATGCTTCAGCACTTATATTTCATGATATCTTATCGTTTTAAAGCATTATCGTATAATAGAAATATATCGTTATAATATTAAATTGCATTGAGACCGGTTAATGCTTTCGTAAAGGGGTGAGATCATTTCAAAAACTACTGACATTTCCGTAAATTGTGACATTTCAAAAAATCTTATACTACATATATCTATATAAAAGTTTATATTTCAATCAATAAACAGTCGTCAAGATCATTAAACAGATAATAATAAATTACGTGAATAATGTCATTCCTAAAGCTAATACAAAACGTTTCTCTTCTGATGTTATGTCAAATAATGAATAACGTATTTTTATTAAACATAATTCTATTCAATTACTGACTAACAATAAAATATATTTTCAACGCAGTTCTTTCACTTGAAAATTTACGATGTCCGTAATAACGTATAATTAAAATATTTTCTGTTTGTTCATTAATTAAGAAGGATTAATTGTCTGTAAATCCATTCCCTTTTACTTTGATTAAATTTTAATAATAAGTGAATTTCGATAAAATGATAACTACGAACTATTAGTGACATGGTAAGAAGGGTCGGATATGTCTCAGAGGATCGCGACTCTAATGAACACATGGAGAATTGATATTTGGATTTCCTGGGCGTTATTGTTAAGCTACGGCGATAATAAATAACAGTTTAACGGTATTAACAACTGTCAATTACTAAAGAATTCAACTTCGTACAAAACATGTTTTTTATATTGATCAATAATAGTTTCGCTCATCGCCAATACATGAACTGTTTCTTTAATATTTTTTTTAAATACGTACCAACTTTAATATTCCCTAAGACGAGAGGCTAGCTGCGCTGACTAATTCAACAAATGCGCGGCATAATTTGTCATATTTGAGTGTTTTTTTTTTGCATAATAAATATATATCATTTGATAATTTATACTAATAAGTGTATTAAATAAAACATTATAAATAACAGAATTCATTCTATTTTTTGCATAAAATAAAATCAAGCACAAATTAAGAAAATAATCTGAATGAAACAAATAATCAGTCGCTTATTAAGTTATGAACATATTTTAAAAATTTAGTTAAATTTTACTAGTTTTTCACTTCGTTCCTTACAACTAGCCCTTATATTATATTCTCCATTTCGATCAATTTGCTGTTCTTATAATAGATAAGAATTTAATTCAAGCTAAATTTTCTAAATGTAATTTTTTTCGGTCAAACAGGGTTATTCCATTTTTTTAAATATATTTAGAATAGTTGTACTGGAGAGCGCGCCAACCCGAAATGAGTGCGCGAGGGGTTTGCCAAACTACTGCACGGCCGCGCGCGTTCAGACTAGAGGGAACATTAGACTCGCCTAGCAATATGTTTCTATTTAAATTTAATAGGTATGCAAAATTGTCGCCTGCTGTGGCCCAGTTGGTTAGAGCTTGCTCTACATATCACGTAGGTCTGGGTTCGATTCTCGGTAAGATCACAATGAATTTTAGAGTTATTCAATTCAAAGTTGTGATCGAAGACTGAGTGGTTGTGATGTTAATTAACATAATTTCCTCTCCTCCCATCCTTCTGATCCTTTAATAACTGGGTGTAGCAATAGCAATTAGTTTACTACTTGTCCTGTTCAGAGCCTTATCCTTCTTTCCCTACTCAACCTAACTTTGAAAAAAAGGTAGGTTGAGCGACTGAGTAATAAACAGTTAACGTAGAAAAAAAACACTTCTGTTAAGATACCTCCATTAGGAGGCCATATGCTCCACATTGGAAGCGAACATGTATTTAAAAAAAATTAACAATATTTTAAACATATATTTGATTGAATTGTAATTTACTTGGTTGAACTTCATTATAAAATATAATAAGATAAAATGTATACAATTGATAGCTATTTCGATAATTCTGATGAGGACTTAAGCAAAAATAGCAGTCAAGGACGAATAATATAATATATGTGGAACTAAAATATAATACTTTGATATATATTCATTTTAATAGAAAATATATGTTGATATTGTGTCTTTAAAAAATGAAGTAAACAAATTATTTTATTAAATGTCAATATTGCGATTGTAAGCGTTCTTCAGCAACACGTTTGCATTGGTATTTGAAAGCCATGTTCCTTTGATTGAAAATAGGGGCCTATAAATGGTAAATTATTCAAGAACAAGTCTGGTGCTTTGGTGATTTGAGATTAAATTTTAAAAGTGAAGGGAAGTTAAGTTGTCACCTTTGCGGTATGTCGTTTTTTAATGATTATTTATATGTTTTGGCTTTTTTTGTAAAGAAAACCGGCTGGATTTTTCCAAGGGGAGCAGGTAGGTCTTCATACGTATGCCCTACATTTTGTAAACGGCCTTGAACATCTACGGGTAAAAATAAAATATACAAATCGACCCGTAATAGTCAGAAAATCGTAACCGACGAATTTATAAATTGTACAGGAGAAGATTTTCTTTAAATTACTATCGTTATACGTTCGAAATAGGATTTCTTTGTTAAAGTGCCGTTAGTAAATGGTAATATATGGTCAATGCCTATCCTGATATTATAATAAAATTTTCTGGCTAATTTCAGTTCTCTTGATAAGCTTTTATTAACCGGGGTCCACGTGGAATGAACGATAACAAGTCAAAACACTAAAATTCACAGGCCCTAAAAGTATCAGGTAACGAACGAGGTAAAGCTCTAAAAATTTTATCGGTGACGCCAATGGTCGGCAAACTGCGGCTCGCGAGCCACATGCGACTCTATTTTATTTGTTTATTTATTTATTTATTTATTTAATCAACATTGCAAAAGGTTGACAAATTATAAATTTAAAACTTTTACAATGGAGAAAAAAATAGTACAATTTAATATTAAAATCAGTAGAAAAAAAAAATGGCAAAGAAGTCAACTGAGTAAGCTCCGACGAACTCTACTTTAATACATAAAAAATAGTATTCGTCGGAACTCACCCACGTCTACGTGGAATATGTCGACATCCGATGTAATATTGTTGAACACCGTTAAAGCTCTCCCCAGTGGCATCCCCATTGGCAGGCTGGTTCTACACCTTGGGAGAACAAACAATTCATGTCCACGATTTCTCAAAAAACAATCAGGAACATTTAGATTCACATTCTCAAGAATGGTGGAATTCTCATTTTGGCCACGTATAAGTCGAAAGAAATATATGGCCAGATACATTTCTCTTCGAACATTCAAACTATTGAAGTTAAGCATGCCTCAGAGAATGTCAGTTGGATAAAGCCATGGGTAATATCCATACACCCTCATATAGAGAAGTCTCAAAAATTTCTTCTGAATCCTCTCCACCATAAGGGTATATTTCGAGCATCTTGGGGTCCAAACAATTGACCCACTCTCAAGTCTGCTTCGAACCAAAGCGTTGTACATTAATATTAGAACTTAAACTCCCGAAAAGACTCTGGTGGTACGGATGACAAAGCCCAACATTTGTAATGCTTTCTTGCAAGTAATCTTAATGTGATTATTGAATGTTAGTTTGCTCTCAAATTGTACGCCAAAATCTCTGACTGATGAAATTCGCGAGAGAATTCGGCCATTCATTGAATAACGGAAAAATAACACTCGCGACCCTCTTGTAAAGGATAAAAGATTGCATTTATCAATATTGAAATCGAATTTGTTACACCGCCCCCAATCTATTATATTATCTATATCAGACTGAAGACGATGACAATCATCTAAGGTGACAACCTTCAAAAAAAGTTTCAAATCATCAGCGAATAACAAGAACATAGAATTTTTAATAACGCTTGCTATATCATTTATGAAAATAGTGAACAGCAATGGCCCCAGGTTTGAACCCTGCGGAACACCAGAGTACGTGCAAAACGGCATTGATTCGAAGAGCCCATACGATACGTATTGTTTTCTGTTCCTAAAATAACTACCAAAGAGCCTAACAAAACCATCAGACAAACCGATCAATTGGAGTTTTTCCAAAAGAATGTCATGATCGACCCTGTCAAATGCCTTCGAGAAATCATTGTAAGAACAGTCAACTTGCAGTCCTTTATCTAACGCGTCGACACGTAATCCGTAAACACCATCAAGTTTGTGTCGGTTGATCTTCCGACTCTGAACCCATGCTGCTCATTAATTATAAATGGTTCAATCCTTTTTAAAATCATATGATGCATAATCATCTCAAGAACCTTAGCTGGCGCTGAGAGAACAGCCACCGGTCTATAATTTTCCACTGATGATTCTGCTCCATTCTTAAAAATTGGTGTAATCTTAGATATTTTCCATATTTCAGGGAAAATGCCTGATTTCATAACGAGATTAAATATATAACACAAAGGACTTTTGATGAGGTCAATACATCCTTTTAAAAAACATGTAGGCACCCTGTCGGGACCGAGCGAGCGGGTGTTTTTAAGTTTTTTGGTAAAAAAAAAAAAATCTGATTCATCGATTTGCATGGCATCAATGCATTGGGCACCATTTGTACGACTTTTCAAAATTGATTCAACATTAAGGTGTGGTTTATCATTTGAGTATACAGATCTGAAATGGCCAGCAAATGCTTCTGCCACCCCCAGACCTGCCACTTCATGACCCTTCCAATTCATTGTCTCAGCGAATCCACCATCTTTTCTGATAGATTTGATATAATTCCAAAAAAAAATTGGATTTTCGCGTATGCAATCTTCCATCCTTTTCAAATATGTTCGGTAGGCTAATCGAATATTTTGTCTCAGCTTAGATCGACATTTACTAAAATTCTATGGCCCCTTGAGTGTTGCTCTTCCACGAAATACCACATAAAGTGCGATTGAAATTTCGTGTCCCACGCTTATAAATAACAGATTTCCTAATAATAAGAACAAACAAAAGGTTTCATTAGATCTAAGCACATGAGACGTGTCAAAAACCTAGCGACGTGTATTATTTTTTCTTAATTAAAAATCGTAATTTTAAATCGTAATCGTAATTACTTATTTTTACACGATTTTCTATACCACAAAGTTGTTCTTTTTTTTTTAAATAATACGGTTTTTTAAATTCAGGGAACCAATCATTAATTTTTCTATGAATTATATCACTTTTTTACACGGTTTTTTGTGAATTGTGTAAAAAGGAGTTGAGTTTTTACATATATATATATATATATATATATATATATATATATATATATATATATATATATATATTTTGACATCGGCAAAATGGCAAAGTGACATAACCTTCTGTTTTTCCGAAATAGCTTTTCTACGATAATCATTATGTATACAACTTAATACACGTTTGCTCAAAATAAGCTGAAAATTTCCAATTAGTATCTAAATTTTGATTTTAAGTTTGAAAAAAAGGGTCTGTGAAAATTGCGATCAAGTAACATTACTGACACAAAAGTTTTTCCTAACAAACTTTGTAAACTAATATAAGATTGAGTTATTTAAACACCAGTTTATTAGTCTTAGTGTATATTTAATATTTTGACTTTGGCCTAAAATCATCAAAAAACGTCGTTTGTTCGTCATGTAAAAACAAACTTTGTGAATCACGTCAACACGGTCGATATATAATATATTTTGTTACGTTGATAGCAAATAGCTCTAAATTACAAATTAACAAATTAATAATTATATTAAGCGCTCTACGAAGAAGTCCCTGAGCGTTCACTAATTAAAATTGATTTTTAATATCGGTTCTCAAAATGAAATAATTCATTGTCGGTGTTAATTATATAATTGAATAATTCCATAAAATATCTTATTAAGCCACTAGAAGTGTGGGTCACACGCGCGGAACGACATGTGACACATCGTCATGGCGTTTCTATTAGAAGTCTCGGAATTTTTCATGTCCCGGAAAACGAGACATAAAATGTCATGTCCCGGGAAATTCTCGCGTCTCGAGACTGTCATACTATAACACTGTCAATAACACAAAACGTACGCAAACTTATTTTTTCGGTAAATATTGCGAAAGATGACCTATTGTATTATAATTATATTGTTTTTTAGTATCTATGATATCTTGATTTTGACGATGAAATCATTTCCTTCGATACTTATAGATCGGGTCAGTAATTTTATGGCTATTATCTCAAACTACCATCTGTCACGCGTAAGAATAATGGTATATTATATTTTATCAAACAACTGAAAGATTTTTCTTATATTTTTTATTCCAAATGTACAAAGGTTCTCAGTGTATTGAGATTCTTAAACTATATTTTTATCGAATAAATAAAAAATACGTTATACAATATTGATTAAAAATTACGCAAGTTTAAGTCTTGGGTTGTTTAATTTAAGCTTCCCGGGAATCGATGCTGGAAAAATGTGTCAATTTCCCGGGAATTTATTATTAGGATTTATTTATATAGAATCTTTAGTTCTTATACCGTATTTGCTAACTATCGGCATACTTAGATCTTAAATGTTTTCACCGGACCCATTTCCAAGACCTGTTGAATATTATACTATTGATTTATTTGATATCAATGGTAAATTTCACGCAAATAAAATAGAAATAACACTGTTAAATAATAAACTTTTTTTAAACAGCGGGACCGACCATTGAAACTGGAAAATAAAAGTTTATTCTTAGTTAAATTTTAAAATAAAATTTGTTTTCAATACGACTTTCTATCGAAAATTAACAATGAACAATAAAAAAATTAAAGATGTGCTTCACATAACTGTTAAGATAGACAAAATGCCAATTAAGACGTTATACATTACAATCAATAAAATGATTTGTGCAAAAAATCAATCGAATAAATCATTTTGTACTACTTTTAATCGTTCCAGTTTCGATGTGTGTTCTTTTTCTGAACGATATGTGGTTTTGTAAACATGTTTGCGATTGAAAATATAACGGTTTGCTTATTATTCATAACTGTATCTGATCTTTTCCTTTAAAGCAACGCCAGTTTTTATTATAACGATAAATTATATGAAATGGTTCAAATAGAACGAGTAGATAATGCGTTTAAATTATATCGTTTAATAAATACTTAGCACACTTATTTTCCTATCGAATCGTAGTTCATTATTAATACAAGAATAATAATTATGTAAAATATAAGAAATTCAATGATTGCAACAGTCGCTGGAAACCAGAACTGCCATAGAATGTTAAGCGGACGTGCGGGCGATCTTGGTATTAACATGTATCTGTTTCCTTTTTCGACGTTTCAATATTATTGACAGCCAGAGCCGGCTCGGGGCGTGTGCAAAATAGTGCGGCGCACAGGCACCGTAATAAGATTTTAACACTATCCACTTATTCAGATCTAGATTGTCGAGGCTAGGGTGATCCCGAAATCCAGGGATTGCGACAGTATAAATCCCGGGATTCCGGGATTGAAAAAATGAAACGTGGAAGAGCTAAAAAAAAGCTCCGCGCTAGTAATTTTGTGAATTCCGCAAATTTCTGGGTTTTTGAAATTTACATGAAATTGTTTGAAAAAACCCTTGATTTCAAATCGGCGACCAAAAAATTTCTCAATCCCGAATCCCAATGTATACTTAATTTTATGTTGTGTGTTCAATATTGAAAAATTGACAATCCCGAAATTCTGGGATCACAGAAAGGGTCTGGGATTTGATACCCTAGTCGAGGCGCTTCGCACACAGGTGCAGAAATCCTATAGCCGGCCCTGCTTATAGCCGTGTTTCGTAGCCACTGTGCAGTGGCACACTTTTTCATTTCGAAAAATTAAATAATTTGTTCCTCGTATCCCAAACTCTTCTGCCTACGTATATAATTCTTCTATTGTGACTATTTATCAAATAAAAAGAGTAAAATAAATTCAGTAAAAAGCCTTTTATTAAAATAAAAAAAAGTTGCCGGAACTAGCTTATTGGCAAGCTTTTCACTAAAGACTTTTTCTTATTCATGTCTGTTTCCAAAGTGGAGCATATGGTTTGTTAATGGAGGCATCTCAACAGATTTTTTTTCAGCGTATTTTACGATCGGGTCGTATTTTAAAGGATTGAAAAGTTTCGAAGGTGACGATTTTGATGAACAAATGAAACGATTCTGTTGCGGATGGAATCCACGTGACACAAAAAACACACTTAATCACGCATTAGCTACCGGGTCTTATATTACCTATGGTCTTAGCCACAGACAAAGGCTGTGAAGCTGATATATTTTTTTTTATGTTGTTAGAGATATATATAAACCGATTTTTAAATAAGTACTCGATCTGACACCAAAGCTTAAATAATTTTCCAACGTCATCTTTCTTCTTTACCTCAAAATCATTTCAAATACTTCTCTAGAAGGGAAAACTATTCGAATTCCAATCTCAATCATCACTGCTCCTTCACATTCCATCCAGTTTATTGGACATAATATTACATACAATGCCTGACTCGCTGATATATTCATTACTTACGGCCATCTAGGTATCAATATTATAAAGACAAAAATACTTATCTTTGTAATATCTTATTTTTGTAATACTAGATGTCGCTCTAACTTTTTCATAATAATTTACTTATTTTACAATTACAAAATATGTAATTATTGTAAAATAAATTATATTTAAAATTATTATAAAATATTATAAAATAAATAAAAGTATATTTGAAATAATAAATTGGTCAGTATTTAAATACTAAGCGAATGGTCAGTAAAATCTAATATTTTGTCAATATAAATATTGTCTAGTCAGTATAAATATAAAAAGGTAAGTATTTCTTTTAAATTTGGGTGAGGGAGAGTATAGCAGTGTACAGCAACACTTAAAATCAACGTTCCCTCTAAGCTGCGCGCGTGCGCGGCCGCGCAGCAGTTGGGAAGCCCCCGCGCAGTCATTCCGGGTTGGCACGCACTACAAGACAGTTGTTCAATTAATATTTGATCGGTCCGCGCAGCTAGCCTCTTGCCTTAGAGGGAACATTGCTTATAATTAAGTGACTTATTTACAAACATTTGCGTAATTGATAGAATCTAGCTTAACAGTATTTTCTGAGCTTAACCCTCCAAGGACGAGCGTGACCATATGGTAACAGTAAACACCCTTGTCTATTGATTTCATTATTCATCCTTTTTCTAGGTGAATATCCTTGCTTTCACTCAATTTTGGTTAAAAATGATACAGACTTCAGCTAGTCATCAGCCATGGGGATGTCAGGGGCGAGTTCCTCACATTCTTTTGGGTGTTGAAATTCAGAGCGCTAATGATGACATAATCTGTCTTGCGTGAATTGGAAAGAAGCTGCCTCGACAGGACAAGATGAATGTGGATACTTTTACAAGATCAATGCCCATTTTATATTGCACACCGAGAAGATATATTTTAAAGTAATAATTATGACATTTTTGAATACATTTGAAATGCAATGATATCAAACACTGATTAATCTGAGATTACCTTTAATGTAATTTCTGTCGATTATTCGCGGAAAGGCATTATATTTATCACAAAACATAACTTTTTGAACTCGTTCGTGTTTTGTTTTATATCTATAAATATAATCAGATTACACTACAAATAAAACGGTGTGCAATACTGAATTATATGATTATTGGATGTTTTATTACAGTATCAATTATATCGATGGCCTAATTCCATTCAAGTCAAAAATACGATATTTTGTGTTATATTCGAATACCTCTTTCCTATAGCTTCACAAATGTACTACTAGAAAAAATGAATATTTTTCTCCTGCTAGGCAGATGTTTGCATCGTGGAAATAAAGAAATACAAACAATCTTTCAGTTCCATATAAATACAACTCAAAATATATTTTTGAGATTCTGTGAGCGTTGCAGTATTTTGAATTGAATTGAGATAAATGACTAAATGATTCACTAAGCAGATGAGACAAATAACATTATCAATTTTTTGCAACTCAGTTTAACCCATTTTTGCCCGTAATTGATGCAAATAAAAAAACACTGCTTACTCGGACAGGTTCAAACCTGAAAAAATACTACACGAAACAGTCCCTATGCTTGCTAGCTGTAGACTGATGCAATCTCAACTTACGTCAAGCATAATGGAGTGGAAGTAAAAATACTAAATGTTCCAATATTCGAACACTGGGCAAAAATGCGTTAAAAGCGTCAAAACTTTGATCAGCCTTATCTCAAAATTACCATTTTCTAGTTGTAGCACTATGCAACTAAGTTATCGATGTGGACTGTCACCAGTGTTCCCTCTAAGCTATGCGCGTGTGCGCGCGCACACAACTCACCGAGCGCGCGCATATGCATTAGCACAGAGTGCACAAAAGTCAATTTTACTACCACCAGAATAAATTGTCATTATATAGTGTTGTTAATTACTGTCATTATAAAAAAATAACCATTTCATTAAGTAGGTCTAAATACCGTTATGTGGCGCACAAAATTTTTCATTTCCTTTAAAAGTTCCACAGCCAATATATTTTGCGCACATAACCTTCGGAAAATTAGAGGGAACATTGACTGTCACATGTCCTGATTTGTTTGGATAATCGAGATTATTAAGTAATATTATTACTATTTAAGCTGAGGGTTACTCAATAATTGAAAAAAATAGAAATACTACGAAATGAATTATTAATTTTTATTATAAAAATAGAAATCATTTTATTACAAGTTAATCAATGTTCGCTTAAAAGTTAAGCAATATATTATAATTGCCAAGTTTTTTTTCAGAACTATTTTACATATATGTTTGGCATATAACTTTTTTAACAGGATGGCTGCCACAGACGAGATATCTCATCAAATTTTTCGTACTCAACTCGCCAGAGACGAGTTACTTCGTCAATAACTAATGAAATTAATAATTGCAAATTATAGCCGGCGTGCTAAGTACAAACATACTTTTTTCTACAGCAAACAAAAGGTAAACATGATTAAGATAACATAAGAAGCATTTCCCGGTTGATAATTATTTCAGCTTTGTTTCAATTTTTTTATCATTAGTTTTAATGTAAAAACATAATCCATTACAGTTGATGTTTGCCAATGTGCCAAATATTTTAAGATTTCAAGTCACTTGAGATTGATTCGAGGACAAATGACATCACTAACAGCCATGCCCAAAGTAAAATTGAAAAAATCTAAATTTGATGTTGAACTTGCCGAGAAAAAAGTTATCAATACGAGACAGTGATAAGAATGATCACGGAGTACATACAACAATTCATTGTTTCAAATGAGATTCCACTAACATCTTAACGAGGTAAATTATAACAGCTGATATTGTTATATGAAATTTTTTATGTTGTACAGAATAATGAAATTATATTTGACTCCTATCAAAATGTGAGCAGGTAAAAACGTAGAGTATATGTTGATATTTCCAAATATTATCGAGTGTGTAAGTCTGGTTTAAGGTGTAGTGTAGCTTTGAATTTGAATAAATAAGTTTCTTGTCTGGGATAATTTGAATGCTATTTTTTGAACAAATTCAGGCAGTTTTTCCCTACTTCATGTTGTCATCTTTAGTCAGCAGCACTATACAAAAGAAATTTAAACAATAAGTAAAAATATTCCAGCGTTCTTATAGTGGTGAACAAAAAACCATCAACCTCTAATTCTGCGTGGTGTAAAAATTACCATTAGTCCATAAAAGGTTTTGTAAGTTACAGAACTTGGTCTGTTAGCTGACGAGATAGTCTTAGATATATTTTTATTACTGAACATTGTTTACTGATAATTAATATCCCATAGATCAAATCTTGTTTTATTTTAATCAGATAAAATAAATCAGTAATTAATCAAAATTATACAATTATTTAGCTATAACAATCCTTAACCCTCCAGCGACGAGAGCTTTTTTTCGATAAAAAAAATGTTTTTTAAACCATATTGAAGTCACGTCATTCCTAACAAAAATTAAAAAAAAAAAAAAAAAAACACGAAGTCGTATAGAAACCCCGCATGACTATGGTCATGCTTATTTTATTGCTGTGTAATATTTCGTACGGACAGTAGTAAGGACGAGCGTGACCGTATGAGCACCCAAACATTCGGGGTTGAAATGTAGCTAAACGTGAAATTTTAAAAAATATTTACAAATTGACCTCTAGATCAACATAATTTCAATTCAAATATATTAGCAAAAGAACTGTAAATAATTTGATGTTTTGATAAAAAAATAACTAACAGTTTCAAAAAGTTCATTAAAAATAACGGAAATTCAAAAAATCGCGTGTGCTTTTGGTGGTCGTTTCTGTCCCCGCAGCTGATGACTAACTGAAGTATGTACTCTTCTTAACCAAATATGAGTGAAAGCAACGATATTCATGAAGAAAAAGGATGAATAGTGGGATCAATAGACAACGGTGTTTACTGTGACCATGTGGTCACGCTCGTCCTTGGAGGGTTAATTTAAAACTGAAATGAAAATTTTTTAAAATTCTTGATCACATGTTCAAAGCGGTAGGTATACACATATCTACATCATTATTGTCAACATGGTACTTTCCGAAACTGTTCAAACATACAGTGTAAACAACAATGGACATACAATATTGCTCATAAATACAGAAACAGATGTTACAAAAAACTGGGTAAACTGAGACTGTATGAGATCTATATGAGAATGCCAAATATTATAAGAGATTTTTAAATTATAACGGACCCTATTCTAGTCACATGTTTGGGAGAAGCAATAAAACTTTGGCAAATTTATGCATCAATATACATCATTTTCATAAATCAAGCAACAATCAACACTATCAGATTGTTTTTTTCTGAAAAAATGTAAAAAAACAATGCATTGTGGAATGATTACTACTTTGTATCTTATTGATGGCATACCCACATAACAGAATTTATTACACCGACTGTGGAAAGGCAAAGGGACGAAACCTACACATAACAAATTTTATAGAAGGTACTAAAAGCCTTTATGATGATTTTGAACCACAGGCTAAATATGAAATATACACAACCTTGATGTGAAAGTATATGTCCTTATGAACTGGTTTTTTATTGACACAATCCAATATTAATTTAATAAATTGATTAAGAAAAATCTTTTTCCTGGTTGCAATTTTCACAGGCCCTTCCTTTTTCATACTTTAAAGCTAAATTTAGATACTAATTTGGCATTTGCAACTTATGCCTCTTCAATAGGACATGTATTTACTTGTTTGTATAGATTGTGAAACCGTAAAAAGCCGTTTTGAAATAACTGTGGGTTACATCCTCTTGCCTTTCTACAGTTGACATGTAATCGATGAATTTATTGTGATAAATAAATATTAAAAGCTACTTATATTACAATGAGATGCTATTTGTACAAAAGCAATATTGGATTACTGTAATAAACCTTCACTTTTCATCGTGATTCACAGAACTAGTTTACTTTTTTGCTGGAGTTCCATTTAGTGCCGGCTTGGTTTCATCTTCATCATTTTCACTTTCTTCTTCATCGTCTTCCTCACCACTCTCTTCCTCTTCTTCTCCACTGCTTTCCGATTCTTCACTCTCAGAGTCATCGCCTCGAGCAGCTTTTTTCGCCATCAACTCTTTAAACTGCCGAACTGTGATCTTGCAAGGCATAATCTCTCGTAGGAAGTCTAGTGTGTCGTCACTTTGCACAACATTTGCGAGGTGTTTGTATTCTAAAGTTTTGGCTTGTGATCGCAGATAGGCAGATTTTGCAAGGTCAACTACAAATAATTCCTGAAAGAAAGTAAGACAACAGTTAACGCTTTATTTTAATAGTTTTTGTGTGTTGGTCTTTATTTTTTAACACAAGATCTCTAATTTTTGGGGTTGTAATAGAGGCAGAAGGCGTTAAGTCAAAATCTGGCTATTTTGAGTTATGAATGCAAAATATACAGATTTTAACACCATGTATCTTCTGAAAAACAAGTCCAGTCATATACTATGTATTCTAACATAAATTGAACATATTTTTTTATTTGTTTTCAATGCCCGCTCCTAATGTGGAACATATGGCCTCCTAATGGACGTATCTCAACAGGTAATGCTTGTTATTCAGTAGTAGGGATAGAAAGGACAGAGTAAGCCTGGACTACTAGTTGGCTAATCAATACACCCCGACGGAATGGTGGCGAGGAATTTTTAGACATTATAAACAACCATGCCTTCAAACAGAAATCGATTGAAAAAATGCTGTCCGTATTGGGTTTAAAGCCCATGAGGTCCAGCATGGAAGCTAACGACGTTCACCACTGTGCCATGGACCATCCAAGATGGCATGCCAGGTGATTTAAAAACTAAAAACTATGAACAATGCATTATGACAAAATATCAAGTTATGATAAACTCATTATGTAGGTGACAGGTGATTACATTGCGTTTTGAGTGCGATGTGAAAACCTAAGTATATTATCTGCAGTGAAAACAACAGAAACTGCAACAGCATTAACATATTTTACACAGAGGAAGCAAGAATCAATCTAATATTGTTGGACATTGCCTATATTTGAGCATATATACATAACGTGTATATTGTGTTCTGAACTAATTTAAATATAAATTAAGAATACTTAGGTTATGTCAAATGACAATGTTCGTTATATTTACGGACCGTCACTTTCGTAACGAGGAATAAAGGGTCTTGTCCAACTACGTCAACCTCGGGGGAGCTTTTCATAATAGTTTTTACTCTTGATATAGGTAAATGTAGATCTTTCACTTTCGGCGGCGAAACATGTTTATCAATACCCGCCATTTCTTGAAATTAAAAGTCAGATGCGTAAACCAGAGACTACATAAACAGTATACATAGACTATAAACTAAATTATGAAACGTAAATATGTCCATAGACACTAATTATCGGTTATTGCAACTAGGGCTTCCAGTCCCGGACCTTTATTTTTAAATCAATAGTTTTCTATCTCGGGATTGATCATTAAGCACAGTGTATCCTAATCTTATGTTCATGACCCACTCCAACACTTCAAAAATCTCCATACTCCCTGTAAAAAAATATATTTACTTGATAAATTCTGAAAAATAATTCAAATAAAAATAACTCCTATTTGTTTCATTAAACATATCGAACGTTAGCAAAATCAAATAATGATATTACAATTTTTTTTTGAAATTTTTCATTTGACAGATCCTATTTCAAAATTTAATAAGGTATAAATTTCTAATAAAAGCTGAAAAAAATAAAAACTTTATATTGTTATTGATGTATTTAATTTTGCTAATGTTTGATATTTTTTTCAAAAATAAATAGTGTGTTTTGGTTGAGATGCGATTTTTTAATGAAAAAAATAGGAGGTCCCTGCTTAAGCACGCCACTGGCTCCCTGTTCATTTTTTACACGCAAACTTTATCACAATATGACAATAAGGCATAGGTTCCCAACCTTTTTTGAATGGCGACCCCTTTTTATAAAGCCATGTGACTAGGCGATCCCCCGAGGAATTTGAAATTCTCGATTTGCTATACTTTTTCTTTATTTTGTTGTTCAAATCCAAAATCGAAAAAAGTTGGCGACCCCCAGGTTGGGAGCCCGTGCAATAAGGAATGCTTATCCCAACTGGGATGATTTGGATTCTAGATGCTATCAATTAAACGATTTTTTGTAAATAGTGGTAAATAGGCAATTTAATATTTTCTCTTAAATAAAGATGTCTCTGTATACCGTGACTCTTACCTTTATCCTAAAAGTTATAGATAACCAATATTATAAACTAAGTGCATTTTGCAGTAGTATTTGGAGCATGTAAATTATATTTCATCAATGTTTTACGAGTTTTTTTTCTGAAGTTGACATTCGAATGAAAGACGAAATAAAACGTTATTTAGTTTTTATATAAATCGTACTTATGACTTATTTAAAATTGTATTTTTCAATATTCATCAAATTGCCGTGGTTGTAACTTGTAAGAGAATTCAGCGGTGGGCTGCTAATATGTTAACAAGGGGCTCGGTAAATCTTAGCCATGCCTAGACAGCATGGATGATACATATCCCGTGGCCCGCGGGCCGCATGCAGCCCTTTGGTTTTTTTTTGTGGCCATTGAATAAAATAAAATACTCCGGTCCTTTTTTACGCGATTGTTTTTGCACGATTTCGATTTAACGCGACTTTTTTAGATGACGCCGTTCCTTTTATTTACACGATTTACTTATTGTTACGCGATTTTTTTCTTCGGAAAATAAATATAATAACCAAATAAACATAATTTAATTATGAGGGTCTAAACGCTAAGATTGTATTCTCTTATCAGTTGATAATGCTCATCATGAGCGAAACCGGTGAAAAGGTGCAATAAGTGCAATTGAGAATTTTATTTTTTTAAATATAATGCCTTTCCACCAAGTATTGACAGTGACACCATAAAGGTGATTATATTTCGCAACCGACAGTGACAGCAACGAATAACTCCTAAAAATTCAATACGGCTATGAATGAATACATATTTTTATGAACAGGTATTTGTTTTTCATGGTACGCTTATATTATATAAAGAAATTAATGGTTATTAAGTAAAAAATATCTTTTTTTGCGCGAATTCGAAGCGCAAATTAAAGTTTTTCACACAGTTTTGATACTTTTTTACGATTTTTGGTACCAACTTATCAAATTATATGAAAATTAGGTTTATTTTACATGATTTTCTATACGCGTCGATTTCTGCAAAGAAAGCATCGCGTAAAAAAGGATTGGATGTATGTGACTGTCACTTTCTTTTGCAAATTCACGTTTGAAATAACATGACCGAATGTAATGAAAAATAACTTTTAACGCCTTAAAGTTGATGATGACTAACATCATTAAACACGTCACATGCTTGATTGAACGTCTGCTTCTTTTCTCGTAATTATATTATTCACAATCCTTACACTTCGTATCAGATTTTATTAATAAAAACACAGTATTCCTTTCTACAAAATAATATTGTGTTTTTATTGATATAATGCCTTTCCACCAAGTATTAGCAGTGAACACTCTAAAAGTGATTAGATTTAGACATGAAATTTTTTGACGTTTTTATGTTATCCGAAAAACAGGGCCTCCAAATTTTGTTGCGATTGGGGCCTCTCAAGTGCTTAATCCGCCACTGCTTAGAGAATAAATCACAGAAGTCCATTTTTTTAACTTTTGCTGTTAAATATGTAGAAATGTATATTTTATTGATATTAAGATTTCAAATTCGTAGACTTTGATGGAAAGACTAGTTCAAAAAATATTTTCCCCTTACGACACTTACTTCCCGTGAACGACACGTGCCCAAAATGCTTAACGTAAAAATTAGCACGCCGAAGTACAAAAATTATAAAACAGTGACCTCGGCAATTTTATTATAGAACTCTACACAATTCCTCATCAGCTGATATTCCACAGAGTGACAATGAATAATTATTATTTAGTAAGTTTCTTAAATACACATATTTAAATTACTGTTGCATAACACTTTGTGTAACTCTTCATAATACGTGTTAGAGCATGAACCACAAAAGTCCACTCATTTTTTAATTCATAGTAAAATAGTATTTTTATTTTTACTATTGCAAAAATAAAATAATTTATTCCAAATTCGTTTATAGGCCTTCATTTCTATGGTTGATAGGGTAAGTAATGAATTTTCAAAAATTCAGCCTACCATAAAATTGCTAGTATAAGTGTGACTGCTTTGGTTCATCCTTTTACTTACAAATATATTTTGGTAGTTCCAAGAATTAGGCTATAATAAAACCAAAAGAAATATAAGAAACCTATTCTCAACAAAACTAACAGAATTATTACGGTAAAGGTCGTAAAATAAAAAAGTATGCAAGAAAGAAAGTCGGTCCCAAGAAAAAACATCTGTTAACAATATAACAATATAATATATCCAAGATCGGTATTTTTAAACATTGTCGGACAATAGACAATAAACAGCTAGGGTATATATTATATTTACTATGAAGCCGAAGTAAATGTATTTTTTAAAAACAAATGAAGGGGTAACAGTCTTCTGTTTCGTATTACAATTTAACAGAAATTGCAGTTAGGTGCTGATTTGATAGAGACGAATGATTTTCTTAACTTAACAAGGGGCTCGCCGGCCGTGCCGAATTTTAACAAGGGGCTCGGGCGAGCCCCCCCGAGCCCCCTCCAGCCCATCCCTGAGAGAATTAATCATTTAATTTATTGTATTGAATGAAACGTCTGGAAACTAATAAATGAAATTTAAAATAACGATACATTATAATATTATTGTGCTCAAATGATAATCGTATTTATCAGCCAAGGTTCAATACCCATAAAATATTAAAGATACACTATTACTAGATGGCACTATATATTAAATGAAACGGTTTGAATACATGATAAAATTAAAACCTTTCGGAAAAGCTCGCCAGAGAACCATTTATTATTCCGAGACCTTGAAAAGATGGGGATGATAATAAATTGATAACAGTTTAATGGAGGTCTTATTTTGAAATATTTTTTCACATATGTACCGTTATTTTATTTTTCATATTGACTTATTATGCATTTACAATGTGTCAATTTAATTCATAAACAACAGTAAAATAATTGTATTGTTATTAGCCGGCTTTACACACACGACGCTTCCACATAGATTAAGTGATGTGTATGCTTTAAAACGAGAGAACGGTGTGCTATACACAGTTATTGCATTTTTCCTCAATACTTAATCCATTAACCATATGGTCAATTATTATTTACCTGTATATTATTGTATGTTTTTTGTATCAAATATATTGATTTGTTGATTGGTGGAAGCTCTACATATATAATATAGATTTTAATAAATTTCCAAAATTGATATTTAGATCAAAAAAAGTTTAAAAAAAACATTAAATTATTGTGAAGAATTCCATATCTATCACATGCTTCGCTATTATATTTTAATTTTTATCACGGTATCTCTATTGTAAATTTAATAATGATAATCAATTATTTCGACTTACCTAGCCACCAAACTTTTGAAGTTATTTTCTGCTAAATCAACCTTACTGAAATTCAGAGAATTAGATTGATTTTTTTGTGTTCTTCGTGTAAGTAGTGTATTGTGTTGTCTTCATTTTAAAATGAAAAAATGACGAAGGAGGAAAATGTATCCATATAAGAAAACAGTAATAAAAAAGCATATTTTGGTTTTATTAATAATGTCTTTATTTTTTACCCTTGTGGTATTTTTAATATCATGATGGTAACAGATGACATGTGTTCCCTAATCATATACATTCAAATATGATTCATTGTGCAGTTCTCCATAACTCGACTGTCCTCACAGAAGACAAGTTCAGTAACGACTAGAAAGCCCGATCGTCTAGCGAAAATATACAATTTTGGATTCCGGCGGCGATCGGTCGCCGGTCCGGAACTACGCAAGCGCAAACATCCAAGCCAGGCTGGGTAAAATTAATTTAGTAACACAATATTATCATAAGAACTAATTTAACGTATTTAAAGTATAGTAATAGAAGATAAGTTAAAATAATTTACACGATAAATGATCCGCAACGCTCTGCCGGCGACGTTAGATGGTAGAGTTGACGACGGAGAACCGGTGGTCGGCAGAGATTGAACGGTACGTAATGTCGCTGGTATGTGTCAGTGGTGTGGTGCGATGATTTACATCTCCTTCTCAATCTTGATGAGCTCGGCGATTCCGTCGTGCATCTCCTTGACGGCATCGTATTCCGTGAGACCCATACGCCTCTTGTTTGAGATGTCATAGACACCGCCCTCAGCTTCGGTGTGCTCTCCGCGGGTTCCCCTGACTTGGAGACTGTACTTGGCGGCGACCTCTTCGAGCTTAGCCATGTTGGAGGCGAGCTTGGGGACCTTGATGTGCACGGAGGCACGGACGGTCGTTCCCAAGTTGGTGGGGCAGAAGGTGAGGAATCCCAACCTGTCGTTGTGGGAGAAAGGCACGCGCTTTTCGATGTCGTTGACGGCGTTTACGAGACGGCGGTACACCTGTCCCAAGTCACCTCCCATTTGCATGGAGATAAGACGAAGGTGATCTTCTTCGTTGCACCATACGAGGAAGGTCTTAGCGTCGTTGTGGTAGATACCGCGACCGCTGGGCCAGAATCGGCAAGCGTTGGCGGCCTGCAGGAAACGATCTCCTTCCTTGAAGAGGAAGTGGTCATCGATGAGCTGCTGCTGCACCTCCTTGGACATTCCAGTCAATGGGTGGAATTTACCCTTGAGCTCTCCTTCCAAGCCGGAGAGGGTGGTGGAAACCTTGGATTCCATCTCCTTGTACTGCTCTTCGGTGAGGCAGGGGTTGAAGGGGTAACCTTCCATGGAGCGACCGCAACGGACGCGGGTAGATACGACGTATTCGCCAGCGGGGTCAAGGTTTCCAAGAGTGTCTACATCTCCCCAGTTCTTTGGGGGGTGCTTGTCGGTCTTCTTGAATCCCGCATGGTAATCTTCGATGATGGGGTCGAAAAGGTCGGCGAAGGTGGTGTAAGATTCAGCGTCGGGAGCATAGATGCCGACACCTGAATCGTGGTTCTCAAGACCTGAAAATAAATTTATTACATTGTTAATTGTGTACTCCAAAAAACTTGTAATTAAATCAATTCTCGACTTTATTCCAAATGTACCAAAACCCCCATTAAATGATAAATAATATATTGTCCAGTAACTGGCGCGTATTAAATAATAATTTGGTATATTGCACAAATATTGAAAACTTTGAATGGCGAAAATACTATGTCAATACTTTTAATTAAAATAAATAAACAATGCTTGTAATGACATGTAGGTAGTATAACAAATCTACACTGGAAAAAAATCTAATCATATATGTTTATTGATGACTTACCAGATTGGATGACATCCAGGAGGGTTGATCCGAAGGATGTCTTCTTATTCTTAAGGCTATCGAAGATTTCCTTGGTGAGGAACTTCTTCAGCAGGGACTTGGAGTTGGAAGCCGCGAGCTTGGCAAAGCCAGTCTCGAGCTTTTCAAGAACTGCAGCGTCAACCATTGTGTTTGATTTATTCCTATAAAAAAAGTAAACATCCCTCATGAAAACCCTTGAGATGCACAGTATGGCAATGTACGTTAAAACACACACGATGCGCGACATTTTTAAGCCGGCGGAGATAAGTTAGGGCGCTTCTTTTATAAATATGATTTAATAATATTTACGTTGAGCCATTGGTTATTGTCTTCGATGGAAACCCGTTAAGCTTGTTGCAATTCACCTTAGAACACATTTTTATTTATTTTTATATTAATTGAGGGATCACGAAAAATTTTCTAAAAATAAATACGACTATCGATTTTGTAAGGTAGGATGCGTTTTCACAACGCAAACAGTACTCTACTGTTTTGAATCAGAATAAATATATTTTTAAATTACAATGTTCGAAATTTGAATTTTATGGCGAATGCGTGCGAGCGTTTATTTTTTATAGATTAAGTATACAAAACATCTAACGTTAATAATTCAATTAATATCATTATCGAAAAAATATGAATGCATTTATAATCCGTTTGTATTGATTTAAAATCTTTTTAAAAAAAATATATTGTTATTGAAGGCGAATTAAAATGCGGTTGAGAAATAAAATCACATTTTCATTTTTTGCGATTAAATCAGAACGTTAGAACGAAAAAACAAATTCTCGAAAAACGATTAGTACAATATTTATAAATTATGTTTCATGTAATAATCTGTATTCATTCAATAACATGATTGCTTTTATTATTAAATATCACTCTGTAAAGTTTCAGCATACATATGGACAGAAAAAAATATTATTGTTTAAATTAGCACTCCTTGATTTATATTTGCCAAGTCACATGACTGGAATACTGTGCGCGCCGCGTCGGCCGCGGTATTAAGAATTGCATGGTTTCTACTTATTATTATTGCATTTCAATGATAAGACTTTTACGTAGGTTATTTTAATAAAGAAAAGGTAATTCAAAATAAGCACTACTTATATAAAGAGGTTGTAAATATTAAAGTGTAAGCTTAAACGTTTGCGAATTTAATGTGTAGGTATATATGTACATACGAATAACGCTAAAATAAATTAAGAAATACCTACAATCTACCGCTAAAGCTTTCAAAGCAAACAAAACAAGCACTAATTGTTATAATAATCAAAAATTAACATTCTCATTTAGATTATCGACGGCTAGCTGAACACGGTGGTAATAAGCCTCTCCCATTTGGCAGATGAGTAAAAATAGATAATTTTAAGAATGGCGGGCTTATATTATAGCAGAGCAACAGGAAAAATTAAAGAGCCGGCACCGGCGTTTGAAAAGCCGGCTAGAAAACTACCGAACAGTATATTATATGAATTAAAATGCCTACTACATCACAGCGAATCTGCTACTTTTTGAGGTGCCACGGGGCTCACCTAGAGAGGAAAACCATGGAGTCAGATACACACCCTTCTGTCGCGCCCTCCACCGGCTTACACTCTTTATCTTTTGAAGCACAGCCACCCATCGTAAATAAATAATTCTAATGTTAATAACAACTACACTACAAAACAAATTAGTAAAAGAATCACTACATATACACTACGGGGGTTTGTTTTGTGTTATTTTTGTTTATTTGAATGTCACACGGCCGGGAATGAAGAGGGACCGATTGTTTGTATGTAGGGGTGGCGTAGAGGAATCGCGGACGGGATCGCAGACAGGACGGGGGTTCCGGGGGAGGGTTCTATAGGACGGGGGTTGATGTGCACGCAACCCGATCGATGGACACGCACACTCCTCGCAAATAAATGAATCGGAATCCTTGGCGGCACAATTTGAATCCTGGAATTGGCGGCAATGCAAACTCTCCAATGCAATATTCCCGCGCCAATGGGAACGGAACAATGTTCCTATTATCTCACAAACACTTGCCAACTTTCCTATTACAGGATAAGTCAATGGCTTTCAAAAGTATATTTATAAAATAATTTATAAATAAACTGTTTCTTTTTCCATTAAATAATTCACTTATAAAATTTCAAACCACTGAATAAATTCGACTGAAAAAAAGTTATGGTTCCAAGTTTTAAAAAGTTTTAATTCTATTTTAAAAGATTTTAAAAAATGAAAGCCGCCTTTAAATCAAGAGCTGCTTCTCTCTTTATACTCTAATGAAGCAATGAAGCATTGATATAATAAAAATTTGAAAAAGATTGAGATTGCATGGACCGATGCACACTCTAAGATAATTCAATCTTAGATAATAAAATAATAAGATGCTTGTGAAGGATATCACTGATGTATGCACGTCACAATTTGTTTGACTTCAAGATATGAAGGCTTAACAATTTAAATTTGGAATAAAATTATTCGTTATCAGCAAACAGTTTTTTATCAAAAGAAAAGATAAACGTGACTCGTGAATATGATGTACGCGAACATATTTAGTTAATTTGCATAGCTTTACCGGTGTCATGTTTGAGAAATCAAATGAATTATTGTAGGCAGTGTCGTAAAAGCCGTGATGCGAAAAATAAAGAGTGTTTTATTTAATTTTAAACTTTAAGATATATATTTTACCGGATTGCTATGGAATAGTTGTTGATTGAAAATTATTCTTTACTGCATAGAGAAGTTTTCAGCGTTGAGTTACATCGAAGGCCGGCCGGATTGCGTAACATTCATGAAGCCGTAATTATTTCCGAAAACTCGATAAATCAAATACGGTTTTCAGTAGCCGAATTTCAATTATACCGTTCAATTAAAGACTCGATTCACTATAAGATCACCAATTCAAGCCGAAAAAGCTTTCACTTTATTTCACTCGGAAGAGAATTTAAAAAAATAATAATGGCCGATTATTAAAATGTTGAAAATATCGGAAAATTCCCGGGAAATTTCCCGAAGGTTTTTATTCAATAATAATTTTCGGTATGATTTAGATTTGTTTAAAGGTTCAGCTGTTGGGAGAAAATTTTTCAAGTTTTTCCGGATAGCTTACCTTGTGCAGCTAGCGACTCTCCAAGCAAACGCTGAAGTGTGGAATGATCGTAAATGCAACGGCCCTCTGTTAGTTGAGGGTCCGTCCCCCCACTCCGGCGCTTTTCGAGCATGCGCAAACCCTAATTTAGCCCTCCCGCCTCTTTCCTCCGCCTCTCTCCACCCCGCCCCGCCCAGGCCCGACGAGGTTACCGCACAAAAATCCTTCCGAAAGACTCTCGCGACCATTTTTCCCGCCATTGTACTTCTCTTTTCTTTTCGGAGAAATCGAATTTAATCCTTCGGAGGACGGTCAACGCTCGGCTGTACAACGACGATTTAACTTGGCGATTTGCACGACATCGTCTCTAGAATTGACAAAGTTCTTTTTTCAGTGAAAATAAAATATAAGACAGAAATAAAGCTCTAATACATATGGGAAACCAATCTCTCTTGTTCAATTCAACGCGATGTCTTTGGTTTCCTTTTTTAATTTACTGCTCGCTTTCGCGCTGTCAATTTCCGTATATTTTAATACCTAGATACATTCATACTTACTTCGGTATTCATAAAACATTTAGATTATAAAGTTTTAGTTCTCAGCTTTATGAGCATCTGCAAATTTATTATAATAGTGTGCAAAAATAATTCCCATAAAATACATTTCAGTTTAAAACGTAACTATTCAAAAATTGAAAAAGGAACACGCGAAAACAATGTATAAAGTCGTAATGTTGATTTATTTTGATTATTAAGTTTAAGTTCTTATTTTTTTCAGACCATGTAAACATTTCTTATAATAGTGTGCAAAAATAAGTTCCATAAAAGATATTTCTGTTTAAAATGTACCTAATTATTCAAAATTCGAAAAAGTAAAGCGATAAGACAATTTAATAAGCTTGTTCATAATGTCCTATCATAATCAAAGAGATTTATTTAAATTATGAAGTTTAATTTCTCAACTTTACGAGCATGTGCAAATTTCTTATAATAGTGTGCAAAAATAACTACCATAACATATATTTTAGCTTTTATATTTAAGCTATTCAAAATTCGAAAAAGGAAAGAGCATAGACAATTTATTATTTATTAAGCTGGTTTATATTGTTCTTTTATCTTTGATTTTTTTTAGTATGTGCCATTATTCCATATCATTGTAATATTTATCTAAAAAACTGGGAATAGAAAAATTTAAGTAATTTAATATTACGTTATCAATTTAGAATTTGAATACCACCCGCTTCGTTTGTGTGCGTGCAGTGAGCTGAATTTTGAATTAATGCGAAGTGCAGTTTTGTCCTTGAACTTAATTTGCAAACAGCCATTGGGCTGCCACACAGGATACGAAGTGACCCAACGATTATTCGATGTTGTCAAAATATAAAATAATAAAAAAATGCTTCCATAACTTTAAAATGAAATAGATACAATATAATATGTAATAATAAATAAAGGCTGTATTTTTTTGTTTCGGAAGATTGTTGTTTTAAGTAATGTGTTAAAATTTATCTATCAAAACTATAAACAATATAAATGTATATTAGTTCTACATTTATTATTTTATATAATACGTTTAATAGCTAATTCTGTTTACTTTCTCGTTAGCACAATGTTTTGTAAGTTTATACATAATTCTGATGAAGGCGTAAGCCGAAGTAGCTTTATTCTATATATAAAATAATAATTATAAAAATCAAATAAATTTATATTTTCTCACCCTATTATAATGGAGTTCTACCAAATAAACGTCTGTCCAATCAATAAAATCTTAAAAAATCGTTTGTGTAGATTTATAAAAATAATGATCATTTTTTTGTAGTTATGGAGAATAAATTTACTGAAACATCATCCGTGAAGAATCCCAATAAACATTCCATGTACAATTATATTATATTTTTGTGGTTTCTGCGTATGAAAAATGATCAGCAACGAATGTTTTTTTCCTCGAAAACAGCAATGATACGACTTCCGCTAACACGTATTCATTCAAGCGAAAGAAAACATTAATTTTATGGCATATTGTTATTTTTTTCCTTACAGTGATAATTATTTAATGTATATTTAGACACTTATTTTATAAAATCGTGTTAAGTTATAAGTTATGATTTATTCTGTTAATAATCTGAAACTGAAATAATTAAATGTAACTTTATTTAATAATTAATAGTAGCAGTGTTAGATGCAAATAACTAAGCAATAAACAATAAGCATTAAGTTTAAATAAATAAAGGGAAAAAAATAAATGGTCAGAGTTTAAATCAATTTTTGGTCAGAATTCAAATAAACTTTCGGTCCGAATAAAATTCAATTTTTGATCAGAATACAAATATTATACGGTCAGATTTTATAACCATTTTGGTTAGGTTAGGTTAGGTTTTTTTTTTAATTTAATTTAATTTATGACTGTTTTATATAAATTCTGACCAATGTAATATAAATTTAGACCAATGTGATAAAGACTATGACAGAAACTATTTAAAATTCAGACCAGTTAAAAACGAACCATAAATAAAATTAAAATATTTCAAAGTGAAACATCAATAAAATACAATAAAATCTAAAAAAAACTCAAAACTAATGTGTGTTTAGGGGTGAACTAAAAAATGAATATTGCTATGATCACACTTTAATCCTAATGCGACACTTTATAGAAAGATATTGAATAGAAATATATGATATTGTTTTTTGAACAATACGTATCACAGCAATTTTCTAAATACAACAATGATTGTAGAAATTATCGAATCTAATTTCACGATTGTTTTTTCAAGGTGTATTTAATTGAAGGTCTAATATAATGTTAATAAAAGTGTATGAAAATGATCAATTTAATCAAACGTTTTTTTCAATTCGAAATTTCGTATTTCAATTTATTTTTTCGTGAAAAAATTAAATTAACTTTTAGTTTCTAATTGCCTATATTTTTAGACGAAGCGAGAATTTTTAGAAGGCGGCTAACATAATTCAAGCGTTATTCACATATAAATATTTACCTTTTGAATTTCGCTAAAAATAACAAATATTTAAAAACGTGTGGAGTCAATGTCCAAGTAAATATATAAACGTATTCGTGTTAATTATTCAACGGACTTACTTAAACATATGAGAGAAAAAAATTGTGAACATAATAATATTAAAAACAAAATGGTTACACAAATTTTGTGTAATTTTATTGGTTAAATGGTTTAATTTTAGCGAACAATATTATTAAGTGACACGTATCAATTTCACATTTACATGTCACAATAACATCCACTCACTGGATTCGAGTGGAGTTTCATTTATGTAGTTTTATCTCAACATTTTTTTTTCGTATAATAAATACTTAAATAAATTTTCTAACATGTATCAAACCCCGAGAAAAAAAACAAGTGAAAAACAAATAAAGTCGTCTTCAAATTTGACAATATTATAATAATACGCATGAGGTACAATAAATTTACAAAACTACATTAATAACATTATTAAATAAATAAAAATGCAAGTAATTGAATAGAATTAGTCAATGTATTACAATTACATCATAATAATTTTTAGCATTGCCAAAAGTTATTTATTTTCATAAGAGTTTCGGCAATCAATACGTATTGTTTGATGCCATTAAATCGATTTTTATTGTATTGTGAAGAGTTCATTTTAATTATAAATTTTAAATAACAAACTTTATTTATAAATTGTTTCAAATTAGTTTTGTATTGATAGTGTTAACATATCTTCAAAGCATAAGAGTATCGTGTATATATATAGTATTTTTTTATAAACACAGTAAAGTAAAAATAATGAAAAAACCACGAAGTATCTTTATATTTGACACGTATATTTTTTATGTTATAAAGAAAAAAAATGTATTTAAATACAGTCTTATCTGCAATACTACTTTATTGATTTACATGTGTACCTACTTCATATATGTTTGATATATTTAAGAAGTCTCGTAGCAATTGAGTTTGAGTTAGAATATCCGCCAAAAAGAAGATCGACTTCGTTTAAAATTACACAATAAAATGCATAATTGAATATATAATGTTAATACTATTTGACTAAGAATTGCAATACCGGACAAATATATAAATACCGATATTCAAAAAAAAAATCATCCAGTTAAGGTTACAATACCGAACGAGTAAATCAAAATCTTGTTACTTCAACATTTCAAATATAAAATACCGTTATTATAAAAAAAATATCATAAACAGGTAATTTTTACAAATATCTTACGATCAAATAATAATACACCATTGAAAGGCATATTGACTTGTCAATATTGACAAAACGCCAAGCGGAATTCAAGTATTATAATTTAGTTATCGCGAACTTAATAAAATATTTCATGTTCTATTTACATTACAACTTATATGATTAATTTTCAATAACCTGGTACAGATATTTTTGAATTTTCAAAACCGGTATTTTTTTTATTTAAAAAAAAACTATTAATACGGGATATCGGTTTAAGTAATACCATTTTTGCCATCCCTACATGTGCGTTGTGACCCATCCCTAATAATCTTCTAATCAATCAATATAATCAACTGTCATTACAATCAATCAATATGGCCGCACTTCCACAACGATCAATGCATTTTTGCAACAGGGAGCGTCTATCTCGCGTAAATGCAAATGACTTCCATTATGCAACCCAGGAACAATAGATTTCCGATAATCGCACATCCGGTTCCATCCCACCTCTGCTGTAGAATATTTTTTCCCACCAAAAGGCAGGCGATTGGAAACTTCAAATCAATAAATTTGAAAACTAATAATGCACATTATTCAACGCAGAGTTGCCATCAGACATAAATAAAATAAAACATTTAATTGCTTTTATAGGTAGGTGTATAATACTTTTTATGACAATAAAACTTTTAAAAAAATGGATCACAATCGATTTTATTGGAACTTTAATATGAGTAATGGTGATACAAGAATGTCAGCGCAAATAAATAACTAACACTAATAAACAACATAGACTGATATTTTACTATTTAATGAGGATAACTGTATAATAATTATAGTCTTCTCGTCTATTGTATAGTAAATATTTCGACGAATTGGTTTTCGCTCGAAATCGAATTGGCGGTTTTAAAAGTGCAATTATTAAATTCCTACTTTATCAAAGTTGTTTGGAATAAAGCAACTAATACATTTACAAATTATTGAATCGATAAACAGGTGTGCAGGGTATATTTCGTTGAATAGAAAAAAATCAAAGGCAATATTTTATTTTTTGTGACAATGTAAGTATTTTTATTTTTAATCAAAACATTTTATTTTTTTCTTTTCTCGTTATCAAATAATTATTTATATCACTGTTAATTCTTGATGTAAAGGCATTATGTTAAAAATAGAACAGTAGAATTAAAATGTTTAAAACCAAATAAATAATAATATTTTTTTTAATGAAAAAATAAACTAATTAAAAATTTAACTAGGTGAAAAGGTACTTATTATTTATATATGATTCGTAAGTAATTCTTAAATAATCATCAAGTCCGAATAGTGATGTTACTAGCTCGAATCCCAGCACAACCAGTATGTTTTCAATCTGTTCTGTTCGAAGGCATAAATGTTTGTGATATCTACAAATTCCCTTCCACTCTTTCATTCCTAAAATAACAGGGCGTAGCGATTAGCTAACCACTAGTCCTGTTCTAATCCTGTTCTTTCTAACCATACTGTCTTAAAAAAAGAGAGATTGAGCAATTGATTAATGAGCAGTTTTCGTTTAAAAAACGGCTCTTGAGACATCTCTAATAGGAAGCCATATTCCCCATATTATACCTACCAGAGAGGGATGGGGAAGAATGGTATTATTCAGCTTTGTCTCGATAATTAAAAAAAGAAGTTTTTTATAAAAAAAAGATTACTTTTGTGTATGATGATTGTTTTTTTAACATTATGTAGAGTAAATAAAAACTTATGAATTCGTATGTAGAAAGAAGTTGTTGATCTTTTATAAGGAAATTTCCGCAAGTATGTACGTATGTTAAATGCAACCAATAACCCCAAAAAAACTCACAGCTGAACTCAACACAATTCCTATAGGACGCGTACCAAATCACCGCAACCTTGAAATAATTCTCGGGAAGTTATTATTTAAGACTCTAGATTTATTTGCATACATATTTACCTATTGAGTCACTTGAGATCAACTGAATTTTGATATCCCAAATATCAACTCACTAGCAACTAGATAACACATACCAATTTAAATTTTAAAATTCACTTAGTTGGGATAAAACCTCGTATTTTTCTGATTGCAAAACGGAAGTCTTTTCACTATACATTTTATACCCAGGGTCACCGGTGGGCTGCCAATACGTTAACAAGGGGCTCGCTTAATGTCAAAGCAATTTTCGGTGTTCTGAGGTAGGAGTGAATTTGTTTATCACTACTATCCAATTACATGCAATATTTAAATAAGCTATCGATTGTTACTTAATACACTATTAATATGTAACAATATGCAATTTACCGTTAACTTATCAATGTAAGTGTACTACTGAGTATAATGAAGCTGTCGTAGATAATATATAAGTCAGAATTGCAGTTGTGTACTAATTGGATCTGAGAATATTGTTTTCTCTTAATTTAACAAGGGGCTCGCGCGAGCCCCGCCGAGCCCCTTCCACCCCACCCCTGCCCAGGGTGAATTTTAGTTTTTTGAGACCAATGTTCCATTTTTGTATGTGTTCTATACATCGGCTTACGCAAAATTTTGCGGGACCTATCTATCGCGCAAATCGAGGTACAATAGTTCATTTATTATATATAACATCATGTATCATAAGTTCTCGTTTTATTTTATATTTCAAAACAGTAACTTACATACAATTGTATGTAAGACGGCTAAAATTTATTTGCGAAACATTACATCAGATCTCAACCGCATCTTTTTAAAATCCACTCGTATTAAAGATTTTTCTCTAATCACCGCGACCAGCCGCCAGTGTGACATGTACGTATAATAATATATGTCAGTTTTCTTTTTATATTTGCCTACGTAAAATGACATTGGCATTGACTTTGAAGCAGCCTGCTTGCGTCTCATTGCCGTGTTGCTGGCCACAATACTACACAAATAATCTCTTCATATTTTCAACGAAATAAAAGAATTATTATTTCACCGCAAGTATTGGTACTTTTTTTGCTAGTAATTAAATACGCATCCTTAATTGAATAAGAAAAACTTATTCAGTTAAATTTCTAATAATAATTTTTCACTTCTGAAATATTCGTAAATTTCGGTTCCTATTTGTAGTAAGTAATAATAAAATGTTGTTCCGTAGATCAGTGGTTGTTAACGTAGTTAGCTTCCGTGGTGGATATCATCGGTTCGAATCTTAGTACGGTCAGTTTGTTTTCTATGTTATATGAAGCCGGTCTTGAGTTTTAATAAATGACGTAGAATTATCATAGTATAAAAGTGTTTTTTTTTTAATATCAAATATTCGCTGACGGTTCTCGACTTTCAAACATTCTACTCTTATAAATTCATTAAATCGTACGAATTCTAGTGTTACCTGATTTCATTGATATACAAAATATTTTTTAAAAAAAGGAGTAGATGTAGAAGATAACAAATGAAGAATGAACTCATTATTAAGACTCTAGCCGTCAATAATAATAAAAAGGGCCATATGCCCCATTTTTTTGAGCGGGCATGTAAATAAATAATAAAATATCATTGTATTCTGCTTGAAGAAATGAGGAAGTCAAAATTGAATAAAAATACGTACATATCTTACAATAATCTATGATAAATATCCCAACAAAAGCATGAAAAACATGTTTCACCTATTAATTAAATTCACAATACTCATGGTACCAAGTTAAGTCTTTTTTAATGAATTACAGTTAAGATAATGGTAGTGTATGGTAAACATTGACCAAAAAAACAGTTGTAATATATACTGAACAAAAAATATGGATTCACATTCTGTAATTCATTGCAGCACGCGATAATGTCGTCTAAATTTGTATCGTTATTTTCTGCTACCAAATACATTTCATTAATTTTATCAAGTTTACGTCCGTCATAAAACAATGGCGGTCGTCATTATTCTGTGAAGTATTATCGATTTCTTCTAAGAAAGTATGTCTTTTTGGTTGTATCAATTGTAATGGGAAATTAGTGGGTCCACTAATTATAATCAAAGCCTAAAAAATTAGCTGACTGATTATTTGAATAAATTACACTGATTGTATTACATTTTTTTTTCATTTTACTTCCTGATACAAGTGTCTGGCTGTCTTAATTCTTTCATATCCTTTTATAATTAAAACTTAATTTTAATTTCCAGTTCATCATTTCGAATACAAAATATCGCAACAAATGCATGTTGCGTTGTGTGCAAAAGCAAATATAGTACATTCGTCTGCTATTTCTATTAACATAAGTTGTATTATTTGCTTGTCACCACTTGTGGACTAATGTAGTGATAATTTTTATGAAAACAAAGTCTGAAGAAAAATAGCGTAGCACTTACATAACAAGCATTGAAGTGATAATTATTACCGTTACGTCTCAATAAACACGATTTAAGACTACAGAGTTTTTTTTGTGTACCTACTCAATTATTAAAATGTGTTTAGAAATCATTTGTTTTCTAAAAAATATATTTTCAATGACGCAAGCTTTCTTCAAACCAATAAGAATTATTGACAAAAAATAATCGATGACACGAATCTTTGACAATGCTTACTGGTGTGGAAATTTGTATATATTACATTATTGAAATATACCATTAAAAATAAGAGTCATTTAGAATCAAAATTTAGACTTAATTATAATTTAAAACCTGCAGTTATTTAAAATAATATATCTATTTGACACATATCCACTTAGAACGATAGAAACCACTGATTAGTGCTGCCTTGGCTCTATTATTCTATACATACATACTTTCTTAAAAAAAAGAGGTTGAGACTGTGAATAATAACAAGTCATCGTATATTTTTTTTATATTAAATCTATTAGGGGGCGTATGACCTACATGGGAGCAGAAATGGTTTGAAAATACAAATTCATAAATATTTACACTTGATATATTGATGAATCAAAACCACTCTACAGGTGAGGCGACTAGTTCCAAAATCGGCCTGATAACTTTTTGCTGTTGACTGGCATTTTTTATCAATGAAATGTTATTTAAAAACATTATTATATATAACGTAACAAAATATATGTAATATAAAAATCAAATATTTTTTTAATTTAAAAATAATCAAATGGTGGATTTTGGTAGTATCAGCAATATAGATACTTTTCAAACTCTAATGTTGCAAATAACTTTTATTTTGAAGCAATATGAAAAAAATAATTAATGTAAATTTTAATTTTAATTTTGTAAAAAAATGTTATTTTCTTTTACAATGTCCGCTCCCAATGTGGAGCATATGGACTCTTAATGGAGTTTGTCTAAACAGAAGTGTTTCTATGAGAACTGCTTATTACTCAGTTGCTCGACCTCTCTTGTTCCGAAGAGAGTAGAAATATAAGTATAGGGCTAGGACAGGACTAGTGGTTAGTTTATCGCTCTCGATACGACCCGTTCATAGGATATGATCGGTGGAAGGCGGGAATTCAAGACATCACATACATCCATGCTTTCGAACAGAAATTCATAAATCGATTGAAAAATCAATTTATAAAATACTTTCCATACTGGGATTCAAACCCGTGACCTCTATAGACGAAGCCAACGACGTTGACCACTCGACCGCACAGGCGGCATGTTATAAATGAAAAATATTTTTTATCATATAACATCACCATCATCAATTTGAGAAAATAATATTGAATTTGTAAGTGAAAGGTTTAATATTGAAGAATTTGGAACTGTATTAGTTTCTCGCTTCACTGCTTGTATTAACAGCTTAACGACCGTGTACGCGTATTTGAGTATTTTAAAAACAAAGGTTGCTGGCCGGCGGACGCATATAGGCGAAGTATCTGGAAGCTTAGAAAATTAAATTTAGTAAAGATATCTCAATTTGCTTACAAATTATAGTAAATTTAGTAAAATTACAATTTTTGCGAATTTTTCGCAAAATTTTATTTCGCCAGGTGAAACTTTACAATAAAAACGCACGGTCGTTAAGCTGTTTAATATAACAGTTTTTGGAATCATTATGGTCGTACATATAGCGGATTTTGCCACTGTACAGGTTTGTTAATAAAAAGAATATGTTATATAAACGGTTTTGGGAAGGTAATAAATAGATTTATAAGGCGATTCTTCTGAGCTACAATATTAGATTTTGTTTTATCATGATTTCATATAATAAAGTAAGTAGCGAATTTTGGAACCAGACGTCTCCAGTCTCAAAAAAGTGAGTCAATACAATCATTGATGGCACTACAACATCATAAGGTAGTACAAGTTTTTCTTAAACTCCTGTTACTATAAAAATGCAGCTCCATTCAACAATAACATTCTTCCATTACACCTGTGACGAAAGAGATCGATAAAAAGCGTAATATATTCGCTTTGTCACGAGTGCAACTTTGCAGGCTCGAGCACTCATAAAGTGGCAGCGGAAGCAGCCGTCTGGTCGAGTGGGCGAGGAAGAAACCCCGGCTTTGAGACCCGGTTTATGATTCAGTCACTAGCGAGGGGAACTCGGAGGGCAGAGAGAGGATTATCTCGAGCTGGGAGGCTGTGGGAGGAAGGGCCAGAGACGTGGCGGAGGCAGAGGGTCCACGTCAGTACTGGTATGATGTCTGGTACTAGGCTACGCTCCCACACCCTCCTAAAGGCTTTGAGAGCTTTGGGATGCTTCGATTGAGGTTTCTCGTGACCAAAGATTTTTCGCCTGCACACAAATAAATGTTGTTATTTACTGAATTTAACAAATGATATCAATTAAAAACTCGTCGCAAGACATGATAATTTTGCAAACTATATTAATACACTTTTTTTTTTTTTGTGTATCAATATAGTCTCATTTCATATCACTCATTTCATAAAAATGTAATTATTTTAGATTGAGTAAAATAGTTACAAACTGCTAGGAACACATCACAGATTTTAGATATACAGTGGCGGATTAAACACACTGTTTTTCAGATAATATAACAAGTCAACAAAAACCTAGTTAAATAATAAAAATATATTGAAATCTGAACAAAAAGTATATGGGTTATATAGTATGCTATTGTTGATTCCCCTTAGATTCGGATAAGCTTATAGCAGTGGTGGATTATCCCATAAGCGCAAGAGGCGCACGCTTATGGCCTCCAAATCTTGGGGGCCTCAAAGATAGCATATATTATATGAAACCTTATATTTTAATTTCAGTTTTCAATATTCATTATTATTCTAAGAAGAGGTTTGCTCCACTTTTATGTTATTAAAAAAGCAGGGACTCCAAAATTTATTGCGGCTGGGGCCTCCAAAGTGCTTAATCCGCCGCTGGCTTATAGGGTAATCTGCTACTGTAGATACATATTTTGAGTCTAAATTATTTTGTGGTGTTAATTGTCAATGCTTGGTGGATAGGCATTTTATTTAAAATAACAAAACAAATTATTTTTGTATTAATTGATAATGGTAGCGATTAACGAAACCAATCTCGATCTCTTAATGAATGTGGAATTAGTACAAATAAAAAGTGTTTTATTTTTAAACCTAATATTGTTATTATAATATTTTTGTATATCCTGAACAAGTATCATATATCACATCGAGATGAAGCCTTATAAATAAATAGCTGTATTTAATATTAATTGATTAAGGAAGTGATAGTCAAAATATAACTTATGTGTTGTATGCAGTTAGTGACTACCTTTTACATATCAGTATACTCAAACAGAAAAGGTTTGATAAAGTGACTTCCCATTGTTTGCACTTTTTAAAATGTATACATATACCCATTTTGAGCCTAGTGGGTCACAATGCATTTATGATAATAAATAAATTATATCGTAGTTCATAATCCATAACACTTCTACTTCTCAATATTATGTGAGCTGCCGATTGTAAATATGCATATACGAGCACGGAAAAAGCTATAAAACAACAATAAGTCAATGCTACCATTTGTGTCCAGTAGCTGTAATCGTCAATTTTATTGTTAAAAATACACGCAACAATACAAATCGTGATTAATTTATTTCAAAGCGACAGAAATTAATGATGACGTGCAAGCAAAAAGGGTGTCGCCACGAAATTGCTGAAAGTGCAATATCTCTGAAATAGCTGTCAATTTGGCCAACGCATCGAGCGGCTTGATTCTGAGTGGGGGAACAGAGAAACAGGAATGCAGCCGAAGTGCATCGGTGCAACGCTCCCGCCGAGTCGACACACTGGGACACGAATACTTAATCACAAATCTGATTATTTTTACTACCTCTCCTGAAAACATAACTCATGAATATGCATAAAATACTCACAGCGTTAGTAAAACAATAATCAATAGCGAGATTTTCGTAATATACAACACGAATATGCAACAAAACTTTCACGTTTAAGATTTTCTGATAGAAACCTCATAAATGATATCTCGTGTCTGATCTGTAATTTAAATTGGGCTCGTATTTTTCTGGTCAGAATTTAAATAACACTGGTCAGAATTTTTATTAAATGGTTAGAATATATCGGTCAGAATAAGTAGTCATAATTTAAATGAAATTAAAAAAAAACCTCACCTAACCTAACCTAACCTACTAACCAAAATTGTATAATATTCTGACGGTTTAATATTTTTATTCTGACCGTTCATATTTTTATTCTGACCAAAAATTGATTTAAATTCTGACCATTTAATTTGTTTCCTTTGAATTATTCATTTATCAGAATAAAATAGTTTTTTTACTGTCATTATCTAAACCAGTGTTTCTCAACGTGGGGCGCACGCCCCCCTTGGGGGCAATACGCCAGTCATTAATATTTGTTTCATACTTCTTTTGTAAATCCGTAAATTAGTGGGATTTTGGATTCGATAATTTTTGGAAGAACTAAAAAAAAAGTCCCACTGGTAATTTGGGGAAATCAGCAAATTCTTGTGATTTTAGATAAGAAAATTTTTTGAAGAGCTAAAAAGAAAAAAGCTTCCACGCTTGTAGTTTTGGGAAATCCGCAAATTTGTTTATATTTCAATATTTCAAATTCCCATGATTTCTAAAGCGCCGACCAAAAAAATTGACATGGAGATTTTTGAAGCGCCGAAGTGGGGCATGGCACAAATAAAGTTGGAAAACACTGATCTAAATCTTCCTACAACAATTTTTCATTTAAACTACAAAAGTGCAAAACTTTTAATCAAATATCATCGCCAGAACTATCCGAATGGTATAAGCCGAAATAGCCATAAACTATTTTTTTTTAATTTGTAGAACTAAATTTTGATATTTTTATCTGATTACAATGCCAATTCAATCAATTTCTTAGTCAACTTCTTCACAGATATTGTTTTATAGCAATAGAAAGCTATGGCGGTAGAATAAAGTACATGCATCCAACATGCATGTGTCTCATGAAAACTTGTACTTTTTGATATACGAGGTTATAGAAAATTACCAACGATATGCTCCACATAGGATGCAGACATTAAAACAAAAAAAATATAATCTTCATTCTTTTTTTTATATTGACAAATTTAACGTTTCAGTGAATGGTATTAATGGTTTCAAAATTAACAATAGTTTAAAGTCTAGGAAGGCCACATCTTAAGAGAAACTCATGTATTTTTATAGCTCTTTTATTACAAAAATACTAAACACCCTGTCGTTAAAATTTGCATCGCTTTTGTAGTAACTGAGAATATTTTTTAACCGGTTCAAAGAACTCGTGCTTGACAACCTTGAAAGGGAGAGTGAGCTAATTTAAAGAACTTGTAATTCTTCAATAATGCCTTTGGCCGTTCGGTGCCTTATTATACAATTGAATCAAACAATAATTTTGACTGCCAAAGAAAGCCGTTTTTGGTGTACTAATCAATTTAATTAAAAAATAATAGGCTAAGTTCAGCAGACAAATAAAATGATTATATACTGGATCCAGCGCAGGGTAATTAATTAATAATACACTTAACGGCGACTTTTTTCAAAAAGTCTTTCGATTAATTATATCCGAAGCAAAATTGTATGAAGCTTGTACAATGAATTATTTTTCGTTTATTAAAACAAAATCATTAATCGAGAAAAATAGTCTATAATTTCTCAGATAATACTAGAATTATTTTATACTTAATCAGATAACTTTAATCAAACGAAGCTTATTCAAGATACTATAATATACCAACGAATTAATTACTATTTGACAAATAATGTCTTTGTTTTTTTTTTCAAATTAATTAAGACATTGATACGTTTTTTGATGCTCAATTATTTTGACATTTATTGTAAGTTGAAAATATTCGTCACAAGATTTTTTTCTCAAAAGGTTATTTAGTATTTTTTTAATCTACCGGAAGATACACTTAAAAATAGTAAGATATTTGCATAAAATAAAATTTCAGTACATACATATTCTTTAAAACAGATAGCAAAGGCTTAGATTATTCAAAGCTTTATATCACCATGTGACACCTCCGACATATTGCTTTGTTTTCTTCCATGGTATGCTAGCATCATTGATTTCTGTCGAAAGATCGTCCAGGACCCTGGAATCCCGCACGTATCCTTCATTCAATATCTTTCAACGACCGCTGAACTAAATTACCTGCGGTGCTATTTCCAAGTGCATAACAATTATTTTGAACAGTTACTGAAATCAGCGGTGGGCTGCCAATACGGTAACAAGGGGCTCGCTAAATATTATAGCTATTCGTGATATTCTGGGGAAGGTGTGAATTTATTTATCACTCATATGCAATTATACACAATAATTATTAAAGCTATCGAATGTTACTTTATACACTTATATTTTGTAACAGTACGCGGTATGTCGTAATTTAATCAATATCAATAGCTGAAAAATGTACGTCAGAAATCCCAAATGTACATCACAACTGTTTTAATCTAAATATATTGCATATTTATAGATTATATAAGACAAATATCTGAGATCAACGATTTTCTAAATTTAACAAGGGGCTCGCCGGCCTGAGTAATATTTAACAAGGGGCTTGCGTGAGCCCCTGCGAGCCCCCTCCAGCCCAACCCTGACTGAAATACTCTACACAATCACGTTTTGAGTATACATACCGTGCAAGACAATCACATGTTAAATATTTCACAGTGTTCAAAATAAGTGTATGTTTTATAATGTCAGAATTATCTACAAAGTCAAATCGCCTCACTCCCAAATATCCGTATATTTTCTCGGTGTTCGATATACGATTGTGAAGTCTTCCGTCTAACTAATTTCAGTAAACAAGACGATGTTATCTAATAATTGTTGGTTTATTTATTAATGAAAAAAAGAAAGCTCGCGCTTGTTTCCTAGAAAATCACCTCGGTGTAAAACAGCGTGAGAAGGTGTAGGCGTATTTCGTAATAAGTGAATTATCATTTATAAGATAAGTTAGATAATCTTTGGTCACGGCGAATGCATAAAATGCCGGCTTTTTTATTGGCAATGTGACAGAATCGGCGAGCGGACGTCAAAAATACTCCCCACATCTCCAACAGACAAATAATAAAACAAATTAAAGTTGACACATTGTCTACCCAGGGACGGGTTAATTCGTTTTGTTTTTTGTATTTGAACATTGCGGTATTTTTTCCGTCATTAAGTTTGTAAGTGACAGTTTTGTTATACAAATACATACTAACAACAATATTTTAGTTATGAAAATGATTTTTGAATTTGGAATGCTTTAAAACCGTTATTATGCAAAATGATTTAATTAATAAGCATGTATGTTCGGTGCTCATAATGCTAACTACAGTAAAACCCCCATTTACACTATAGTCGGGATCGTGTAATTGGGGGTGTGAATCTCATTAAAAATTAGGGATTTGGTTTTTTCCGCGGAAAATGCAAAACTAAAACGAATACCGTTAAAATCGTTATTTTCATGCTAGTATAGGGTTTTGAGATTTTCAAATTCCTTGGTGAGCTAAAAAAAACGACTCACGGAGATATTTTGGGCAAATCGGTATTCCTGGGCTTTTGGATTCGAGCTGAACCGAAAACCGAAAACCGTTAAAAACCGTTATTTTTTTCATATGTATATATTATCATACGTATGTGCTGCTTTACAGCTATAAACCAAAGCATTTCACACAAATATCAAGCTCTAATACTCACTAAAAGTTATCCCATATTGCAAATTTGTATGATACTAAAAATTCTAATATGACAAAAATGTGCATAGAATAAACGCTCTGTTCAAATCTTATGAACGTTTTATGAAATAAAGCCGCCCCTGTATTCATCACATAATTCAAAGCGTTCAAGTCATAAACCATATAACTTCTCTGTTCTTCGAAATGCTTTACGTTTACAGGAAGCTCGCCAAACGTTTTTATTTTAATTCAAAATCTTTCCCAGACTACACATTAAATTAAACATCAGTTGTATTCAAATACTTGACTAAATTCGGCAACAAACAATCTATCTCATAACGTCATTAAATTCAAATGCTGTGAAACATACAAACAGGCTATTATCAGGGATGGGCTGGAGGGGGCTCGGGGGGCTCGCACGAGCCCCTTGTTAAATTTCAGCGCGGCCGGCGAGCCCCTTGTTAAGATAAGAAAATCATTCGTCTTAGATCAAATTATCACATAACTGCAATTTCTGTAGATGGTTAAATTTGAAAATTAGTTGTCCCTTAATTTTTTCTTTAGAAAAGAAAGGTTGAGCGACTAAATAACAAGCAGTTCTCGTAGAAAAATAACTTTTGTTGAGATACTTTCGTTAGGAGGCCGACATTGGGAGCGGACATGGATAATAAAATTAATAACATTTACCGAGCCCCTTGTTAAGATATTGGCAGCCCACCGCTGGCTATTATCCTATTTTTGTGTACTCATTGAAAAAAGGATTGAAAACTTTGCACTGTAAAATAAACAAGACTTGTTTCAGATATTTCGAACTGCATTCGTTCCCGGACCTATTTTGTTATCCAGTAATCGAAAATATATCATTATTTCATGTTTTTTTTTACACATCCCTTATTATAAAACAGAAAATATCTGGCTTTATAGCTTATGGCCAAGCTGATAGATTTTTTTATTTGTAAGCCACAGCTACTCGAGATCAATTTGAGGAGAAGAGATATCACAAACAACTGTATCCGAGATCTCAAATTAAAATTCTTATGTTACCCCAAAAAGGAACACCAGTTACAAGCATTCCAATGTTGATCGTTTTGATAGTAATTATGATCTGGGGATTGCTGCATTCATATTCTGATATTCTCTTTATTCTAGTTTTTTATTAGATAACTTTCGCTTATCACTACTTCATATTTATTTTTGATGTTTTAGTAACAAGAGATTCGTAGTTTGCACAGTAATTAAAGTCACTTTGATATTTTACCGTTATTTTACTATATTGAAATTAAGAATAACATATATATGTATTTATTTTTTCCATGTCCGCTCCCAATATGGAGCATATGGACTCCTAATGGAGTTTATCTCAACAGAAATGTTTCTACGAGAACTGCTTGTTACTCAGTTGCTCAACCTCTCTTTTTCCAAAGAGAGTAGGAATAGAAGGAAATGGCAACGACAGGACTAGTGGTTAGCTAATCGCTCTCTATACGCCCCGTTCATAGGATAGGATGGGTAGGAGGGGGGAATTCAAGACATCACATACATCCATGCCTTTGAACAGAAATTCATAAATCGATTGAAAAATCAATTTATAAAACTGTCCGTACCGGGATTCGAACCCGTGCCCTCCGTAGCGGTAGCCAACGATGTTGACCACTCGACCACACAGGCACATTAAAAAATAAAATATTCTTCAGCTTTCATTAGAAAAAAAAAATGAAACGTTGAAATGTATAAATAAACTATAGCTAAATTGAGATAAGCCCTGTTTTAAAACTAATATTAGAAAATGAACTGATAGAAGATTGTCTTTGTTTTTTTTATTTCCAATCATTTGCACGTCGAGAGAAAACTAAAAACCTTTTCTAGTTGTATTTTTATGAAGCTCTTGAAGTGGTACTCGAATATAATGGGTAATAGAACTCAAATTATGCAATTTGTGACTTATCGTTCTTTGGATCTAGGCTGTAAGTGATAAAACTTATATGAATGTACATAATTTGAACGATTAAAATTTACCATCGATATTTATCGAATCTGATCGTCTAGTAAAATTACTTCTATTCAAATAATTATTCTTTTAAAATACATATTAGTGTTTTTTTTTCATTTTAAGCTCACGATATACACACATATCAGTGGCGGTTCTACATACTGGGCTAGGAAAGCTGATGCTGAGCCCACCCTGAAATTTCCTGCCAAAATTTTTGAAAAAAATCTTAAGCTGACTTAATAAAAAAAATAAAATACTTCGGACTACTAACTATAACAAATCTTAACTCTGATTCTCTTCAACAGAAAGGCAATTCTCTGATTCTTGAATTTTTTTGTGCATGCATATTAAAAATAAAAAGTAAAACTGGGTCTTTAGTAAAACAAATGATTTTATACAATACGTCCTCAAAAATTATTTACCACAACCAAAATTTTAGATCACGAACCGCCACTGACACATATAACGTTAAATGTTATCTGATTTCTTTACAGTAACGTTGACACAGCTTGGAAAGAAATAACAAGATTTCGATTGTACACAAATTTAAAGTTGTATTTCATATAACACGTGCAAAACGTTTTTTTTTCTTTTAAAAGAATCGAAAATAATTATTATTCATTTAAAAAAAACACAATATCGGTTTTTATCTAATTTTCAAGCCAAACGTTATATAGACTGATAGAGCTGAATGTTATCTGATTTCTTGACTGTGATGTTGACACAGCTTTTCAGGAAAACAAAAAAATTTCGCGCGATTAGCTTCTATACTAAAAATATCACAAATGTTATCAATTGAGAACAGTCCTTCCCAAATTGACCCATTGAAAAAAAAAATAGTCGTCAATTTTGTTATTTGGCATTAATTATTACAATTAATACTTTTATGTTTATATTTTGTCATAATAAATATTATCTTACTTATAAACAAATTTTAAAATAATATTTAAAAAAAAAAAACTACACATATATGAAGCTTACAAAAGCATTTTAATGAAATGGATGTATATTTTCACATGAAAAATCAATCTCTGGCTCAGTATCAAAAATGCTTACTTTTAAGTCCCCGTGGAAAGGCATGACCTGTGCTACTTTCAAATAAAAGAAATAACAAAAATATTCGCCCTAAGAGATAATCTTTAATGTTTGATCGAGCGTGTGTACTCTTGAAAGGGAGTATACGCACTCGATAATACGAGCCAGGCTCGTTTATTCAGCTAGGGACTGGGCATGTCTAAAATAAGAACAGTAAACTCTTCAAGTTTACGTAAACATTACGAGCAATTCTTGGTAAGAATTGAACTTTTTATGATTCAAAGCCAATCATTCTCGTAAGGGGTTTTTTCTTAACTGTTTTCCCCACACAGAGCCTTCAGCTGACAGAATCTTTTAGAAAGTCATTACGTAGCGAAAAATTTGGGAAGCACCGACTTATAATATTTTGCGTTAAGAAAAAAATTAGTACAAGCATTTTAGAATTTTACTCTCTTTGAAAAAGGGAGGTTGAGATACTGTGCAACAAACAGTTCTCGTAGAAAAGAGTTGTTGAGATACCTCCATTAGGAAGCCATATTCTCCACATTGGGAGTGGACATGGATTAAAAAAAAAACGAATTTTACGATTAAAATTTGTGAAAATTAAACAAATATTTATACAGATATTCATTTAATCTTTATGTGCCAGTATCTTATTGGTGTCAATTAAATATCTTTATAATTTAATCTCAATCATAAATTGCTGGTATTGTTTCACGAAAAGATGCATAAAATGTCTTATCAGATTGTATTTCCAAAAAAGATGTATAAATCTCTTAATTACCTTGTTTTTACAATCTTGTTCATTGTAAATTCTTTATCCGTTAATTTCTTTTCATCAGTTGCCGGACAGTAATCTTCAGTAACATGTGTTTAAACATCCTTTAATAAGTTCATATTCGCGATACATACCATTGCTCAATTTTGATAAAAAAAAGATTAAAGAAATCTACTCAAGACCACTGGCCGCTGTCCAGATCCTTTTTGCACTACGACCGGGCTAGTTACGACAATATTATCAATGGGTCTTTGTTTTTTTTTTTATTTTTTAAATATTTGCTATCACAGTCAATGTCAATACACGAAAATATTTTGAAGTTGAAAGAAAGATCATACGAGAAAATACGATGAGATTTATATTTATATTACTTGAGATTAACTCTAGAAGAATTGACATCTCAAACACCTTGACATGTTTTAGATTTCAAATCTAAATGTGCTATTGAGCTTACCGGAAATTAAACTCCGGCAGAACGAAGTTCTTACCAACAGCGGGTGAATTTGAACATTTGTTTGATCATGAGGCAATAGTATATTTTTTTTATCTATGTTCGCTCCCAATATAAAGCATACGGCCTCCTAATGGAAGTATCTCAACAGGTTTTTTCTACGAGAACTGTTTTACACAGTTTCTTAACCACTCTTTTTCAAAGAGAGTAGTAGAGATAGAAGGACAAGGCTAGTACAGGACTAGTGATTAACTAGAACATCACAAACACATATGCCTACGAACAGAAATCGATAAACCGATCGAAAAAATTATGTTCGTACTGGAACTTAAGCTCGTGAGGTCAGGCACGGAAGCCAAATATTTATAACGTACATTTAATGGCTGATACCGTGTCCTTGGGCGAGTAGTCAACGTCCGTAGGCTTCGATTGCGGGGTTCGGGCGTTCAAATCCCGATACGGGCAGTCTTATAAAATATTTTTTCTATCAATTTATAGATTTCTATTCAAAGGGATGGGTTGTTATGATGTCTATTAATTCTTCCCACCAATTCTATTCTTAAAACGTGACGCAGCAAAAGTGATTAAATAACCACTAGGTCTATCTTCACTATATTCTTCTATATCATATCATATTCTTGACTTTGCTTTTTTTCAGGCTGCGATCGGATTAAAAGGAAGTGAGCTTAAGAACGGATTCGAGTAACAAATCTGACAGCGAGTCCTGAGTCTAGTAGAAACTGGTTCTAAAAACCCGAACCAGAACAAAATAGTTTTACGATATTTCAAACCGAGCCATCCTCCAAAATGCCAAAATCCATTCATGCTTTCCGAAGGCATCCCTAGCACGTGATCCAGCCAGTTCCAATGTCTCTTCATAACCACTGACGTCACGGGGCGCTATCTTGTACGTTGCATAATATCCATCACCTATATATCTACTGTATGTTAAATTAAAATAATCCGTTTCAACAATATGTAAATATTTTTGATTGATATAACCAATTGTAAAAAACGAAACCCAATATCAATAGATTGCGTTGCATAAAAATGGTGGCAGACATATAAATCTTCACTCTTGCCAATCGTGTATTTAACTAATTACTAGAGACCAATCTTAGGAAACAGATAAATTAAGCGAATTAAAATATATTGCCTGTAACGAAATGAAAACTGCAATTCGTATTGCTTAGTTGGCAAACGCTCAAAAATTGCATTTCAACTATCGATTTTAATTGTGTATTTTTCATTTCTTAAATAACATAATAGATTTATAATCTAATTTCGACACTTTATTATACTTTATAAAAGTGGTGCAAAAGCCACATTCTATATTTATAATCTACTATGTACTAATATGAAAATATATTATGCTTTTCGTCAATACATGTTTTGTGGCAAGTAAAAAAACCGAAATAGCTACCACTCTCTGGTTAATGCAATACGTAGCCCAGCTCCACTAAATATACAATGATTATAAGCCGGTAAGCGATTCTGAAGTTATCATAAATATTTAGTCTATAAATATGCAGACAAAATACAAATATTGTGTTATGACTGTTTTATCACTGACTCAAGACCATATCATATCATTTGAATATGATTATTTGTCAATAAAATAATTGGTGTAACTACAATGTATTCACAGTGATTAAACACAATCTTTATTACTAATTTAACATTTTTTTTAAATGATCAGGACCGGTTTTCCCCCGTGAGTGGATTATGTTTTTACATAATATTGCTAAGTTAATACTATAACTGTTGTAACTAGGTTGTTAATATTATTGGTAAAGTTATTTATTGCATATGATGTCAAATTCGATTCCAGAAAATTCAATTAAACATTATCTGATTGTTTACAGTAGACTTCCGTGATGTATCTCACGGGTTCGAGTCCTGGTTCGAACAGCATTTTTCATTTAATATATCAATTTGTCTTATCAGAGTGTCTGTGATGTCTAAAAATTCCATTCTATTCATCCAATTAAAAAATAACGAGTAGCAGGAGTGATTAGTTAACCACTAGTTCTGTCTTAGTCCTCTTCTTATATCTCTACTACTTTCTTAAAAAAAGAGAAGTTGAACAACTGAATAACAAAACTTTTTCTAGAATTTTTTTTGTTAAGATGCATACCTCCATTTGGAAGCTAAATGCTCTACATTAGGAGCGGACATGGATTTTAAAAAAATGTTCCCAATTATACGAAACACCATTTTTCATTTTTTTAACAATGATCAAACTAGAATAAGATAGTTGTCTTTAAATTTGAATCGTTCAAATTATGTACATTCACACAGATTTTGTCACTAACGACCCGGGTTTCGCCTTTCGGCATCTTCAGGCGTTCAAGTGCACAGATGAACTTGAACTGACGCTTAGTAAATGAATGTTTCGTGTTTATATAAGAAATAAATGTATCATTGAGTTTAAATCCATTGCTGGCGAAAAGGTTAGCTCATGGGAATGCCCACAGATTTCAATGGTGAGTAGTTCTAAGAATTATACTTATTTTTGTTTGTCGGAAAGGTTTAATGATTATATCTATATAGGATATAGGAGGGGCGAGCCCGGCATGTTCAGTTGATCGTTTAAGACTGTTCAATCGCGCTCTGTTTATTTCTAAAATTTCCTGGAAAAAGAGTTTATGAGGGTCCGTATTTGGCTGCAACATTGTTATCCCTTGTTCCTGATTGAATACGTGTCTTTCTGAAATTTAGTGATTAGCAAAAGTAGCTTAAAAGTAGTAGATTAGCAATAATTGTCTTTACTTATAATCTATATATGAAAGGTGAAAAATAGTGAAAAAAAATATTTTTCAAGTATATTTTCTATTTTAAATACTTTCCTACATTGTTTTTATTAATTCTATCGGTTTCGGCCTAAATTATTTAATCAAATGATTTAAAATTCTACGAAAACATTGACGTTGTAAATAATATTTCTTCGCATACGAATTCAAAGTGATAGACTCTTTTCAATAACATCCATCATATTATATCAGTTGGTTTTCTGGCAGAAAGTAAATAAATACCCATGTACTGTATAATTGCATTTTAAAAATATTGTCATTACAAAGTATAAAATTCTTAAGCTTGGTAAATAGTATTTTATTATTTTAGATTGTCAATGTGTTTTTCAATTGTGTTGTTTAAAACGGTAAAATTTTCAATCACACTGTCTTGCATCATACAATATTATTTTTTTAATGTAACATTTCTACAACTAAAACAAAAATATCAACCAGAATGTTTCAGGATTCGGCAGTCACCTTGTGGAAGTTAATTTCAAAGCCATTTTTATACCAAACTAACCCCTATATATCTATACATCAAGGTACATACTATGGTACATATAATGGTGTTCAATGACATTCTAAAATATTACTGTTACAAAGCTAACAAAGAGTTATATGAGAACTGCTAGTTTTACAGATATGGCTTAGATACCACATGAGCCTAAATACATAAAGAAATCAAAAGTGTTAGTAGTTGTTTTTTAACCAGTGAATTATTACTAGTATTGCAACCTAAACTAACGACGTTAATCACTCGACTTCATGCCCAGCCAGTGGTGGATTAATTGCATGGGAGGCCTAGTTTTTCGGATAAGATAGTAAAAATATATAAAAATCTGAACAAAAAGTTTATGATTTTATGAGCCTTTAGATTGAAAAAAGACACGTCTACTTTTGCTAATCACTTAATTTCGGAAGGACACGTGTTCAATCAGGAACAAGGGATAAAAATGTTACACCCAAATACGGACAGTCATAAGCTCTTTTCCCAGGAAATTTTAGAAATAAATAGAGCACAATTGCATAGCCTTCCGATTTTAAATGAAATATTAAACCTACCGGAATCTCCACTTCTATACCCTATATAAATATAATCATAAAACCTTTGCCGACAAACAAATAAATATAATTATTGAAACTACTTACTACTCAAATCTGTGGGCATTCCCATAAGCTTATCCTTTTCGCCAGCAATGGCTCTAAACTCAATGATACATTTATTTATTATATAAACACGAAACATTCATTTACTAAGCGTCAGTTCAAGTTTATCCGTGCACTTGAACGCCTGAAGATGCCGAAAGGCGAAACCCTGGTCGTTAGTGACAAAATCTGTGAGAATGTACATAGTTTGAACGATTCAAATTTAAAAAGTTTATGGGTTAAATTATATAAGCAATTTTTGAGGCCCTTAAGATTCGGAGGCCCCAAGCGCGCGAATTATTTGCTTATATAATAACCCGCCACTGTGTCCAGCTAGTTAAGTCATTATAATTAATTAAAACTTTTCAACAATTAAATGTTTCAATACACCTTTTGACAGCTGGCATATTTTGAATTTCATTTATGTTAATAACAGCTCAGTAATTAACATTTTACAGAAACGATGGCTTTTCGTGAGCCGTCAAAATGTCCACCATCCATCCGTGCCATGAAAATTATTTGGCAATTGCACTGTTGAAGTGACCGGGGGCCGTGTGACAGTGACTGTGACATTGCCGTGTGCGGGACCGAATCCCGAAATAAACGAAAGACCCGCGTTACATGCTCCACTTCAACAATTTGGCGACACGCGATCGATCGATTGGTCCACATAAGTACAAAGATTGAGACTCTGTGTTACCCAATTGAAATTTAACCAACAAGAATCCATTGCTACTATTATTTTTAATTTGTGAGAATTGACAAAATAGATCATATTTTTTAAAGACGATTACATAATAGATTTGTGCATTTATTTGTATACGTGCATGACTGCATGTTATAATTACATATAATTGGAATATACGGTGACGTTATTGAAAAAAGTGTGCGGCTAGGGAAAATTTGATGTCATTTTTTGGCATAAAAAAATCCATTATCGATGAGGTACGCGAAACATTGGGCGCAAACGAATAAGAGTTAAGTTAGTCACGTTTGCACGAAGCTGACACCACTATTTTTGTACGTGAAAAAGAGCACACACAGAACAACTAGTGTGTCACGAATCTAATAATTCAGATCCACTGAAAGTGTTTTGAATATTGAAAATTTGGAAAAAGTTATAGTGTCATTTTTCGCAATGTTATATTAATACTCAACCGCAACCATGCCAGTCATATAAGATGCATTTTTTTCAATAATTTAATAAAATTAATAAAGATTTAATAGTTATTTAAATCCAAACCACAACCACTTCACCACAAGTCAATGATCACATATCAAACGATAATGTTTTATTGTTCAATTATATTATGATGGAACAAGTCATTCAACTGAGTTATTATATATGTGCAGTGTTTTTTTTATCATGTAACGAGGTGGAACGGCGTTCCGGCACTTTTATCATGTCATTTTTAATGTTTCAAATGAAAAGTGCATTCAAATTCATTTTTGCTATTTTAACGTGACGGTCATTTTTCTATAATTATTATATTAATCCTATATTGTTTTCTTATCGTCTTTGACCATATTTAAACATGTTTTTCAGGTGTGTTTTATTTTTTATCAGTATTTACATATGTCATTAAAATACAAACTTAATTTGCATTAACTGACTGATAAGCACAAAATTGATGATAAAATTACTGATAATGATCAATCAATAATGAGAATGATTATATCATCTTGAAATTTGAAATGCACTTTTATATCTACGAAGTACTAAATAATTATTGTTAAAATATCAGAATAAACGATAATTTCAAAAATATATCATTACAATTACGAAATGAACTTATCATGATTATGTTACATAAAACATTAACATCTGTTGACTATCAATGTACAATAAATTTATTCATGACATTATCTATACATCCCGTGTTGAAATATTTAAAAAAATCGAACAATTATATTATCAATCATTACATTCATAATATGTTTGCCAAATTATTTAGACTAAATAATCTTATACCAATAAATTCATATCAATAAGTCATATAACTATAAGCTGGTCTATAAATGACGAACAATATCATGTTTGAAACATTTACGATTTAAAAATCGCGTGCTTCTTTTTTTTCGATAATATAATACAATCCAAATGTATTTTTTTAATTTTTAATCTAACGCAGCACCCCCAGATATTTAGCGATATAATTTTTTTAACTTTATATTAATATACGAGCCGCGCCCGTGTATTAATATAATTTCTCGCAAAATATTGTATTTATTTTTGAAAATGCCGCCCCCAAAAATGTGTCACCCGGGGCACCCCTTGCTTCGCTACTGATCTCAGTGTTTTTTAATAGCAATCAGAATGAATGGTATAAATGTTAAGATTGAATATTATTTCATGAAATATAACCGCCCCTGCATATACAAGGGGTGCATTGATTCAATTCCACATTGACCGGCTGCCACTGATAGCCATTGATTGGCATACTTATCTTAAATACGATTTTTTTATTTTATCTCACTGTTTCTTTCAGGTGGCTATATATCTATATCGTTATGGCAAAGTATATCATAATATCGACTGTGGAAAGGAAAAAGGACGTAACCCACACATATCAAATTTTACAGGAGGCCCAAAAAACGTGTTTTGATGATTTTGGGAAGTTAATTAACAACGTAACATAGTTTTTGATTTTAGTTATGAGATTTTCAAACCACGGTTATTGTTTTGCAGTTTTCGTATTGTAGATCGTGTCATGAATCTTGCATAGCTGCACTGTCCTGCAAGTGATATTTATGATCAGAATATTGTTTCCATGTGCATGTAGATGGGTGATGTATAACTTTGCGACCGCACTCGTTTCCGATTACAACAATGGCCGCTCGGATTACCGTCTACCGATAAAATTGCGACCGTTCACCTGAAAACGTCGACAATCAATAAGCTGGTTGGCTTAAAACTTATTTAATAAATATAGTTTATATGGATTGCTACATCACTTATAAAACGATAAACCAAAATGAAAAGAGCTGACATTTTTTTCACCGTTTCCAAAACAATTCGGGCTATTTAATTTAGAGCAGTGTATGAAAAAACTTTTTTACTACTCGGCATACTGATGAACGGATTTGTTCCGCGGGGTACACTTAGGGCTTCCAAACCGGTTTATCGCGTGTTTTGAAAAAACCCAAAAACCGGTTTATTTCTCTCGGTGAACCGGGTTCTATCAAAAATACTCTTTTCTTATTTTTCATTGTTTTTTACAAAAGAAAAATGTTTTATAATGAATTTACTGCATTATATAGGAAACAATTCACAAAATACAACAAACATGTATATATACATATATATATATTGTAAAATTATCTACTTCTGTATCAAAGTTGCCCATGTTGTGAACAGAAATGACTCTTTCAAATAATTTGACATTTTTTGACAAGTGAATATTTTGGTATTCTACTCTATTTTTGTCTAAACATTGGATTTCTTGTCTTATCCAGTTGGTATTTTTTAAAAATTGAATGCATTTAAACATCATGCTTTTGGTGAGTTTTATAATCAAGCTCTATTTTTTTATTTGACGTATATTTTTTTTATCATAAAATATGTTTTCGCATGTTATAGTAATTGTTACTTTGCCATAGCAAACATGTTGGTAACTAGAGTCCCATTAAGATAAATGTCGTGTTTTTTGTTGGAAATTGGAGTATTAGCCGTTATGCCAAATATTGAAAAATTTCTACGATTTTTTTTTTTGCATACCTACCTAATCAAAATACATGATATTTCGGGTAACCGTTTATTTGTCAGAAAAAACACCGAAAACCGGTTAGTGTTTAAGTCCGGTTAATTGGAAGCCTTAGGCACACCAAATAAAAATGCTTTAAAAGACGGAAAAGTGGAAAATGTGTTGAGTCGACCACTTATTTATTTGAATACGTGGGTGTTGAATTAATTTCGCCAACCCGGAATGAGTGCGCGGGGGTTTCCCAAATGCTGCGTGGCCGCGAGTGCGCGCAGCTTAGAGGGAAAGTTGGTCAAAACTGGCTAGAGGATCTCTGTACCTGTATGCTAGGCGAGTAGACTTTGTAGTGTCGTTCCTGTTTGTCTGTGTGCACCGCACACTTTGCACAAACCACGAGCCGGCCCTGGTTACAATCAATAGATAATGCTGTATATATATATATGATTGCTGACATTTTTGTTAACTGGCATTAATATGGAAGATAGGTTTCAACAAGACGGTACAATCAATTTATTGAAAGAAACATGCGATGAGCGCATAACATATATCTCTAATAAACACTATATATGTAGAGTTTCATTAAAAAACATAATATTATTTTAGCTTTGAAGAACAAGCTTCAATAAGCAGTGTTTGTGATATTTACTGTATATTCTTGAAGTAAAAGCAAAAAATACATGTAAAAAAATAAGCGACATTGTTTTTACTAATTCCACATTTTTGTCAAAAACCGCTAGCATTGTCAACTGATGATTGAAACAGTGTCCTCGCAGATTCTTTCATCTCTACATAATCTTTTTTTTATGTTAATTAACAGTAGATATTTAAGTATAGTTTTATATTTAATTGTAGCGATTTTCAATTCCTTTGACATCAGCTTGCGTTACCATTGAAAAATTACAAACAATTTTTAATTCAATTGCTTTTGTAGCCACGTAAAGATCTGCCAGCTCTTTGAAGCAACAAGTCATAAATTAAAATTAACACCGTGGCGAGGAGAAGCTATGTTTGCAGATGAACACCTCAGATGTCATTGACCCGACGTGATATAAATACATTTTGTCATAAAGCATCACTTTCTTACAAATCAGCGAAAACATATTTCTGCATATGTTATGAGAAATACTTGCGGGAAATTCATTTCACAGTTATTTAAGACAAAATTTATTTATTATTCACATGTTTCTTACCGCACAAAAAATATTGACGTAACAACGTAAACTTGGCAAAATATGTAATGTGCAAAACATAATTATTCATCCGAAACGACGTGCTAAATATTTTACACTCTTTCGTGAAATTTCAATTAAAAAATTAACAATATTATAACCGGAAATATGTTCTCTTGTTTTCGCGCTACAAATTCAAATCAATATTGAAAATACGGATGGAAAGGCAAACTGTTTTATCAGAAACATAATCTAAAAGTACCGGTCAATCAGAAAGTTTTATTTTATATGCTATATAAATGATTATTATAATGTGTTTTACTTTAAAAACTGTATTGCTATATAAACAATAAGCTTCATTTAAAAAAATCATTAACTTGATTCTTAATAATATCTAGTTTGTCGTTGCTAATAATACTTTTAAATTGAGTTGAACTGTTTAAATAAAGCAAAATAATACGGTCAATTGTTAACGCAATATCGGGTGAGTAAATCTTAACCGATATATAATATAAAATACCGTCACAATAAAAAAGTGGTTTTCATAAATAGCTTACGGTTTCTAAAATTAATACGTTAATACATTATTAAAAGCTTGTCAACTCTGGAACCCGTCAATATTGATACAAATTATTACAATTCATTGCGAGTATTTTTATTTAAATATGTGATGGTTTCTATGCATTCTAAATTATATTTGATCTAATTCTGAATACCGAAAAACCGATATTTTTACATATTTAATGAATATCAAAAAACCAGCATTTCGGTATTGAAACCGGGAAAATGGTTTCGGTAATACCGATTTTGTTTCAAATTTATATAGCATAATTTATAATTTTATAAATTTATATAACAGTTTTGAATTCATTTTACGCGTCTTAAAGTTTGTTATTTTTTTAACACCGCTGGATTGTTTTCTTGAACCTCAGGTTAAGTAACACTGTTTTGAAGGATTTTTTTCCTAAAAATATTATAAACTAACTAATCGTTTAAAATAGTAATAAATCAATGGTTACACATACAAAGAGAAAATTTATTTTAATTATAATTGTAAATTTCTACTTCGGTTATAGATAATAACAAAAACCTAAAATGTGATTTGTCACTTAGTACATTCAGTTTGAAGCACGTGTTTTTTAATGTCCCATATAATAATTCAAACAAGAAATCTGTAATTTACCGAACATTTCGTATTTTCTTGCGATTTCTCTTGCCAATATAAAAATTATTATGTCGGTCCACAATGAAGTAATGGCAATGTTCCATAAATCATTAAATGAAATAGTGTGTTGTGTTATTCAACAGGTTCCTCAAATTATTATGCTTAAGAATTTATATTCTTAATTTTTGAGCACATTGAATTTTATTTTATGAGCGTTTCCGCCCTGCACTACACAACTGTTTCATAAAACATACATTTAATTATAATCATACGTTTATTTTTGTAATAAAATTCTAGGTTCTAAAATAAGGGCTGGTTTGATCATGTGTTAATAATTATGGCCATCATATTTCATCCATCAATACTCTGCTGTTGGTTAGGGTATTAACTCGTCTATTAGGAAGACGATCATAGGCATGCTGTCAAATATAAGCAATCAACATATTTGCACGCAGGACAAACATTTAAGTTCACTGCACTCGCCCTTACAAAATAAAAAGACAGTTTAACCAGAATAGAACACCGGTAACAGAGCTTTTACGGCGTTCAGGGTGATCCAAGACTTAAAGAAGATCTTGTAGTAAAATAGATACGCAGGACAAAGTAAAAAAATGTATTTACAGAGAATATTAACGATTCAGAAAAACCAAGATATAACCGATACATTTATATATTTGTAAAACTATGCCGGCTGCACTTTGCACTTTGTAGCATCTTAATAGTATTAAATTAAATTTTATATTGTTATATAAGCATCATCAGACCATCTAAAAGAGGCGAAAGACGTGTCAAATTTTGTAACACAATAAGTGGAATAACAAAGTTATCAAATTGAATTGTATATACAAATGAACTTTCACAAAATTGCCATCGAATCTATCGAAGATATCAGTAGACATTGTTTTTTTTATAAAATCTTTAGGTTATTTAGCCGCTCAACCTCATTTTTTGAGAGAGTTTGATCAATTTTATTTTACAAACAAAAGTATTACAATACATTTTTAGCATATTTGATTGGATATCAAATTATCGTTGAAAATCGCTGTGAAAGATAATCTTTTGAAAATTTGAATTCACAAATTTTCTTATTAGTAACTAAAAGTTTATTTGTTCTTAACGTTACTCTGAAATATTATACATGTATACTGTTTTATCCACGACTTTAATATTCTTGATATTTAGTTATTGCCGTTGTGTTAGTACATTTATTTTTATCAAATGTTATATACATGTTCCTTCACTTGTTCTGGTCTTTATTTATTTAGAAATAAATGACAAAAATATCCCAGTGATAGAAACTTAGATAAACAGCCAAGGATGAATTTATTTTTATTAAGATAAATGTGACTTTTAGTATTTTTTTTGTTGAAATATTATAACAGTTTTCAATGTATAAAAGTATAAAAATTGCAAAAACATAACAATTCTAATTTTTTCTAAGGTTTTCCAATACACGAAAAATACAATATTTCCTCTAACTACCTTCATAGTATTATCTGTGAATCAAGCAGCTTAACTCATTAAACCAAAGATTTAATGATTTATTAAGCACCCTTGACACTTCCCTTACGGTGCTAAAAATACTAAAAGATACGTTGTTGGCCCATTAGAAACCAAGTGAAAAACATGTTTTATTTAAATATACGTTCAAGGTTTTTACCAAAGGTGGTAAATGTTAAAACATGTTTTTTCACATGGTTATTTAAGTCTCAGCAACATATCGGAAGTATTTTTTAGCACCGTAGGGGAAGTGTTAAATTAAAAAGGTTTTACTAAAACAACTTATACATTTTTTTAAATTATTTACAAATTGATGATTGCATAATACTGCACGAAAATATTCCGGATTTGATAACTTAATAAAGTGTTCAAACATTCCAATAGTAATTGCCTCACGATTGTTTGGAAAAGTGCAGCGGGCTGTATCTGAAAGTACAATTGTTTGCACCCAACACAAATGCAATTATAATTATTGCAATCTCCCCAGATACCATGCATGGTGCATTCGGCCTGCAGGACTAGAATAGCCGCTGGAAGCGTTCGCATTAGCGGAAACACTTCACGAAATATCTCCGAATACTTTTTACTCTATTATCGACTGCTAGCTTTATCTTCAAACAAGAATACCTCGTCTGTGCGTGGACTGTTGCCAAGCCGTTATTTCGGAGGGCCAGATTTAAAACCATCCAAATTAACTATCCAAGAATTTTCATCACGCCGAAAAGCACACGCCCTTTCTGTTGTTTTCATTTCTCGTCCTTTACGTGACTTTGGAAATGATATAAACCAAACATTGCTTGATCGCTTTTTTGGCAAAACATAATGATATTTTTTCACGCTTAAAAGTGACAAGGCTGTAGTGTTGAATGATTTTTTTAATCAAAAAATTCGTTTTGTACACGCTGATTTTACAAATACAAGGACTTGTTCATAGCACAAAACAGATGACATTACATTTTATGCGTAAGTATAAAAAAAATATGAATAAAAATCATGACTAAAAATAATAATTAAATTAATAGTAAAATTTAAACAACATTATGGTTTTCTAATTCGTCAAAATCTATAATATTGTCAACCATGCTTCAATTGTTATTGGTGCATTACTTTAAAAAATATATATATTTCATCTCAATGTGGGGATATTTACTTCTAATAGTGCTTATCTCAACGGGTGCAGTTCCTCGAGAACTGATTGTTATTATATCGTACAACCTCTTATTTCTAAGTGAGTAAGGATGGGTCGACGACTAGAGGATACACGAGCGAATGGAAATAACATATCACAGGAATAAATCGATTAAAAAATATTTTTATTCTAAATGTTAATTCTTAGTGGAAAGATATTCAAAAAACACGTTTTTATACCAATTTGACATTATTTATCGAACATTAGTACCAGTTTCGCCCAACACGACCATTACTAACAGAAGATCATCCGGTCAGCAAACCGGTCCGAATATTTCATGAAAAGTGTTGGATTGATCTTTCATGAAAAGTACCTTAGATTGATTTTTTATAGAGCTTTATTGGAATTCAAGCCTAGTGAAATTAACACAAAAGAGTGTTTTTTTTTAAGTATAAAATGTATTGGGACTTGTCCCGTGCACATCCCAACCGAATACAATAATACTGACCACTCGGCTACATACTATGTGGACTCAATAATAATTACAGACGTTATACCATGCTGCAATAAAAAAAAAACTTTTACACGATATCATCGATCCACGCTGATTCCGCCATTACCCGCGATAGCGCGCTGTTCATTAGGGCAAAACTGTAAATTCTTCTAATTTTGAATTTCAAAATTCTTGGAAGATATGAAAAAAGGTCCCATGATTTCAAAATCGCCGAACAAAATTCTTCTCAATTCCGAATATTCTTTACTGCGGCCTTATGTTGAATCAGATAAATGAACGTGTCCTTTAGAAATGAAAAGGTTCCCCACCCTCGTTCTAGATTATATGCAAATTCAAAGAAAAGGTACAAATTAGTTTACTTGGATTCCTAATTATGATGCAGCTGTATTGCATGTAATTTACTAGTTACTAAGCATATAAATAAATGACTTTAATTAATTTATAAATGATAATTCATTTCTTGCACGCCACACGCATATGTTATTTCCGAGAATAGCTTAAATGATGATTGAGGTTTAGTGAAAATAATAATCATTTAAAAATGTTCAAGTTGGTAATTGAAAATTAACGTTTACGTTTAAAATCATGTTATGCGTACACATTTAATTGAAATAAAACATTTTTCCTTGATGTATTTTTGTACTGAAAAAGTTTCATCGTGCATTTGTTTTACATGTACATCCACAGGCTGGGGACTATTACAAAACCATAAAATAGATTATATTATATAAAAAAAACTGCGGTAATGAAGACATTGGTTTCATATTAAATTTGAAAATGCGTTCCGGAAAATCCGCCTAAAAGATATCTACATGTAAATATTTATCCAATATAATATTTTGAAAATTATAATAAGTACATATAAAACGTCATGATTATTTTTTAACGCAATATTTTTTTCTTTATTAACCAAAAAACCAAAAATTTTAAAACTTTAAAACTAAAATTTATTTACAGTCTCATAACACTGTAACTGTTCTCTTTAGATGTAACTAGTTTTAAATCGCTTTTATCTTCATTCTAAGAATTCTTCAGTGAAATTCCTTACTGTGCACAAGGATTTCGTAAGTCTCTTAAAAGCTTGAGAACATGTTTCACACTTGTATCAATTTTTCCAAATCACATATTTTTTGATCACGTAAAAAAAGTACCGCGTGAATTGTGGGGGATGGGTGTATAAATAAAATTCACTCACAAAAGCTATACTCTTCTACGCGATTCAAATATTATTTTTTATCATAACCAAGATATTTTCAAACTGTTTGGGTGCGACTTCTCGCGCAGTTATAATTTGATTCCATTAGATTTAGACTAAGATTTTAACTAATATAATAGAAAATATTTTTAATAAAATTGGCAATTGACAGCACACTTTTAACAGTATTTGGTTCTGTTATCTTATTTATAATTCGTGTTTTCATTAGCTCAAAAATTCACACACAAAATTGATATAAAATAGTATTAATAAACTAACGAACAATTGTAACAGTATTTAATTGAAAAAAAAAGGTTTGTATACTTTGCAGTAGTACACAAAAAATATAAATACGTTACAGATAGACAGATAAATCAAGACAAATTATATTACTCATATTGTAAATTATTTTTTGAATCTAAAATACATTTCAAGTTTTCGCATGAATGTTAGGTTTATTGATTTACTTTAGCCGCATGTTGGTTTGATGTATTAAAGGTATTATATTAAATGTGTTGGAATATATATTTAGTTATTAGGAACAGGACTGGGTTAACTCATCACGAACATTTCCAGTTGATAGAAATATAAATTAAAACATGGTATTTTCACCAAACAAAGTAAGGCTAATAAGGATTATAGAAATGAGAAAATAATTTGCAGATAATGACGCAAAATATGACATTAAACTGTCTGCTACTAAAGTATTAACCCTGCTTTAATATATATTTTTATCTGTTATTCAAATAAATAAACGAGGTATTGATCAAAAGGGTGTTTTTTTTAACGTAAATAAATCTTTGTTTGAGAAAAAAAAACTCATTTATTTTGTACTTTTTTTTTTATGGTAAACTAAGTTATTAATTTTAATTTTATGGTAAAAATTAACTTCCACAAAGATACCTCCAAATCCATTGTAAATATGATGTTATAATTTTAAAAAACCCTTGACGTTTACTAAAAAAAACTACAGTAATGATACTAGCCTGTTAAAACATATAAAAATTATATCTTTATTTTAAACCCTGCCTTTATTTGTCTATTTTAATGTTATATTAGTCTTTGGTCATTAATTATAATTGACGTGTATAACCTAAATCTTCATTAATTCTTCAAATTGTTAAAGCAGATAGGAAATTCGGTCAATCTATTTTCAATTTGATTTCGGTAAAAAAACGGTAACTTTTATTTAATTCTTAAATAGTATATAATAAATTAAACAAACAATATAAAGAGTTTTACTGTGGGCTTCGCGTGAATTTACGTTTGCACGAATTCGCACTATTCAATAAAAGAGGCCGAAATATATAAAATTATGATTTCGCGTTTATTTCAATATTACACAGCATTTAATCATTCCAGCAGATTATATTTCTAATCTTTATTACCTTTCAGTTACAGACGCTATAAGGGAATTTTTCGATCGATATAAAAACAGTAGATTGCAAATGTTTTTTGCACGCTGATCTTTATTATGCAGTAAGATAGGCGCGATATTAAATGTTCAGAATTTCATTTCAATCGATAAATAGCTTCACAGTTATATAATTCAAGCTCTAAAACATGTTCTAGTTCATGTAACCAAACACCAAAAGCACTCAAATGATTAATCTTAGCGCTTGCATTACCGGTAAATCGACGAAAATTGACCTTCAGTAAATACCAGTAAATTAAACTACTAAACGGTTATTACCGAAAATTATCACGAATAAAAAACAGATATCGGCATATTATAACAAAAGATAATTGAAAATATCGAATCGAAATGTGGAGTTAGCTTTTCAACTCAACATTAAATGCACATTGTAATTGTAAGTTGTAACTGGTCATATCGGTGACATCTGCCATCCATCACCAAAACGACCATACTCAACAACAAAATGACATGTCGACCAATTTTACTACAATAGTATTGAATCAGAACAATCGTTTTCATCTGGGCAAGTATTCACAAAATTTATAATTACAGTGATGAAAGAATTAATTTATTTTTTAATAGCATTTTTTCAATCCTTGAATTGTTTTGTTATTGTATACAATTTTAATTAGTATTTTATACCAAGTGTATATAAATTATATACCTAATTAATGTATTAAATACATCAATAGACAACTTCTCGTCAAATTAACACAGCTCGACGTGGCGTATACCAATAATATATGGAAATAAGTTACTATTTTATTACATAGTTCTATTTATCAGTAAAAACATAAAAGACGTATATGTTTCACATTATTCATGTCAGAATTTTTTTTTTCAGTATTAATCTAGGACTCATAAACCATAGTCAAATACCTAATATTTTTAATTTTTTCATTAATCTTTAAATTAATGAGAGGTAATGGGAGGAATTATTTACAACTTTAATGTATTTTTTCTTAATTCAAAATGCTCTTTCGCTGAGTTACACTATTACTGAATATAATCGAGGTATAATTACTTTATGTGGTATTGTACTTTTATTTATACCATCATTTATCTAAGTATGTACAAATCATTCGAAAGGTGTTTGAATTCGAATGTAAAGTGTAATCAATAAAACTGTACTTATTCAAAACCGCTCGTATCATATTAACACAACAAAAAAAAACATATAAAGCCAGTCACGTTAATGCCGATAATCGCACTCGGCCAGCGGATAAATCACCGGAAATGAGGCTCGAGGAGTGCGGACCGTGCAAGGGGGGCGTTGTCAAACGTCGATCAAGTAAGTGTCGAGAAAGGCCGCCGCGACGCCTCTGCGAAAACAACATCGCGACTCCACCGACGCCCAGTCTGCCGGAAAATCTTGTCTGCTTGCACGTTATGTACCCAGATAAAAATAACAAGAAAGGAAACCAACCGGAAATCTCATATAAAATTGTTTTTTCTGACAAGTTTTTGTTCTATTTTTTTATTTTTTTATTTATTTTTGCTTTTTATCCATGTCCGCTCCCAATGTGGAGCATTTGGCCTCCTAACGGAGGTATCTCAACAGAAGTTTTTCTACGAGAACTGTTTATTACTCAGTCGCTCGACCTCACTTTTTTTCAAAGTGAGTAATAGGGAGAGAATAATAAGACCAGAACAGGGCTAGTGGTTGACTAATTGCTCTCGCTATGCCCAGTTATTGAAGGATAGGAAAGGTGGGAGGAAAATGAATACATCACAAACACCTAGTCTTCGACCACAACTTTGAATTGAATAAATCTCAAATTCACTGTGATCTGACCGGGAGTCGAACCCAGACCTGCATGATCGGTAGAGCAAGCTCTAACCGGCTGGGCCACAGCAGCTCTTTTTAAACATCTAAAATTATTATTTTATACTGAAACTAGTCATTTTGCTGCACAGATAAGTATGATTTGTCAAGCAGTACAAAATACAAGACAGAAATTTGTCAAACTTGTAAATGTCTTCAAAATTCAAAATTATTTATAATATATATCTGTGATGTTTTCATTTCTACTAGTACATCCAATTTAAAAAAAAAGGGGTTTAGGGAGAGATATTATTTCCTGATTAAACCTCTAATCCCTAACCTATCCAAATATATGAAATTGAGCGGTTAAATTTGCAAACCGTTCTCGTAAAGTGACTTCTGTTGGAATACTCTATTAGCAGTCGATATAACAATCTTCATTGAGAGCGACCATGGTTAAAAAAAACAAAAAAACTCAAATATTCAAGATTTATTTAATCTACACTTTAAATATAACTTGTATATTTTTTCCATATCGACTGTAGAAAGACATAAGGAAGAAATCCACTCAAAACAGCTTTTTCGATAATCAAAATGTATTACAACTTAATACAAGTTCTGTCTATTAGTATCTAAATTTAGCTTTTATGTTTGAAAAAAGTTGAGCTTGTGAAAAACTGTGACCACGAAAAAGGTTTTTTTAAACAATTTATTAAATGAATATTAGATTTAGTCAATAAAACATCATTTTATTAGTCTGTATGCACTCCAAGGTAGAATACATTTCATGTTTTGACATTAGCGCAAAGCCATCAAAAAACGGTTTTAGTGCCTCCTGTATTTTTTTTTTTGTCTCCATTACGCTTTTTTGCCTTTCCATAGTCGATATTATGTATCACACTATCGATTTTCTTGCAATTCTCGATGCAAGATATTGTGCATATCATTTTATTATTGAAATCATTTAGCAAACTTAAAATAATTGAGAAAAAAAAACATGACACAAAGCTATCAGCTTGTAAATCAATTTCCGTGATTTTCAAAGTAGACTTGTGAAACTTCAAAGACGACTACAATATTTCAAACTTATTGGCGGTTCATCAAGTATGTATAGCAAAAAAAAATACAGTAATTGTCAAGAAATATAAAAACCCCGGGAAATTCTTTGCCAAGTCGATTTCAAGTGAAAACCAAACCACCCGATTGACGCACGAACTCTGGGCAATGATAATCTGTTGTTGGTTTGGTATGTCCGCTTCCTTATAGCTTTCGCTCGGATAAATAGCTTTATTTTAGAAAGTTACGTAATGGTTACATTCATCAAATATTTGGGACACCATATTGAAGTGAAATATAACGCGATAAAACAATATCACATAATGGTCTGTACGACCTGTGAAAAATCTATTGTCCTCGAATGAGATTTTAGGCTTTGACATTACCATATAATATGAAAACATATGAATGGCGTATTTTATATATAAATCAATTGAAGACCACAGACAAATATAATTATATGTATAGATTGAATTGACATTTACTTGGTAGAACTCCATTGTAATAAGGTAAAAATACCATCGTTTTTAGTTCTACGATATTTTGTAAAATGCGTTTACCGCTATTTTGCGTGCGCCATCGTCAGAACAATGTGCAAAAAAATATCTACAAACTCATCTTATAAAAAGTTGTAGAACTAAATACGTTGATATTTTTTACCTTACTTTAATTATATGTCACATAATTCGAAAAAATTGTCAAAATTATCTTTTCACTACAAATTTGAAATGTTTTGTGTTAGTTATTAATTTTTGTAATATAGCATATGCTTAATATATAATATTAACGTTTCAAAAATAAACAAAACGTTGGATTAAGATGCGATTTTTATTGTCACTGCTTAAGCACGGCACTGGTTTCCTGTTATTTTTTTACAGATCAAAATATTGGAATATAATAATAATGTTTAAAAAATTCTATTATGCAAGATTATATCAATTCAACGATTTTTTTGTAAATAAGTCACTTCTCTCTAAAGTCTTAATTATTGGTGTCGCCTTAGACCCACTGCATTCACCCTTAAACTGTCATATTTGATTTGTGAAATGTGTTTCTGATTTTCACTGGGCAATCAATTAACAATTGGGATTTCTCTTAAGACAATTAAATACGTTACGTATGCCTAATCTCCGGTAAAAAGTGTGACAAGTAATATTTTACTTATTAAATATACTTTTTTCAACAATAAACAACAATAATGAATTCTATCTGTCATAAAAGCAAGTAACAGTCGTAAAATCTCGTTACTTTTAACAATTCAAATAAAAACAAATTATATAATTCAAATAAAAGAACATAAATTTGAATCAATACTACCCATATTTTATCCTTTAAATATGTTTTGTTCATTTTGACAGTCGAAAATCAATAGCCCATAAATAACGACCATCAAAATGGACGCCGATTGTGTAGTAATACAAAATGGCCGTTTTCCAATTACAAAAACAAAGGACGGTCCAATTGAAAAGTTTACAACAATTTAGCCCGAGATCAAACAGATAAACATACAAGTATTCAGCGAGGCGCTAAATTGGGGATTTAGTGACTATATATTGTATATATCCGTAATCTGCAGACTCTTGAATCCATTTTGAAAAACCAATTCAAAATTAATTGGAATAAAAACATTAAGTCATGATTTTATCTACCTCATAGTTTTAATCTATAAAATAACTGCATCGCATGTAATTTGACAGATATCTAAAAACACGATAATAGTTATTCATATGGAGAATAATACTAAATCTAACAGCACGACTGCAACAATGTTTAAAATATTAAGATAATTGATAATAAAATGATGTTTTTACATGCGATTTTAAGAGTTGTTTTTTTAAAGCATTTTTTGTGGTTCTATCAATTGACGTTTTAACGAGAGAGTGCACTCAAGATGACTGATAATTAAGCAAAAGATCTGCACGTTTGTTTACTAAATAAATTAATATTTTAACGATAAAAAAATTGTCTTTGTCTTCTCCTATTGTGGAGTTTATAAAGCGTTTGAAATAACAATGGAAAGGTCAGACCAAGACCGAACTAGTAGTAAGGTAAGTAGGACCAATAGTCCCGGTGTCCCGTCCAATTTTGTGATCCCAAAATCCCGTGTAGTACTAATCCCGGGATTGAGAAAATGTGTGAAAGTTGCGCGAGGGCTACAAAAAGGCCTTTATTTTTTTGGGCAATTCCCGTGTTTTTGGAGTCGACAAAGATTTGTCCGAAATATAAATCCCGGGATCACAAAAAGGGTCCAAGATTGGATGCCCTAGTGGTAAGCTTATTTCTATTGTTATTGCAGATTGGTGTGAGATATTTTTAGACATCGATGTCTTCAAATAAAAATCTAAAATCGGTTTAAAAATCAATTTTTAAAACTGACCGTACTGTCCGGGATTCGAGCTCGTGAGGACCGTAACCGAAGCCAAAAACGTTGACCACTACGTTAAATGCATGGCATTTTATTGCAGCCAAGTAATTGTTACGCAGAAAAACTAAATAGTTATATAAATATTTTGAAAAATTCATAACGTTGCAGTTACTAACATAGTATATTATATTATTATGCTGACGATTTAATTGTAATATGAAATTAATTGATACTACTCTATCAAACTAAATAAATTTAAAATGCGGTGCCGCATTATTTTCGGTCTGTTTTTGTAATACACGAGAAGACGGGGGTAGGGCTACTGAAAACGGGCCTATTGATTATTGCAAATATGTAACCATCTGTACCAGTCGACTATTGTAAAGGCAGAGAACGGTAGTGATCGCCCTTTTCGTGCTGAACATTCTGTATCACAGAATTCTCCAATTACTGTTTTGTAAGAAAGTGACAACTCGCATTCAATTTTGACTACCCGGCGATATCTCCCCAAAATAACAGTTGGCATTTGTCCATCGCTACGAACCGGCATCGAATAATCCTATTCCTCTTATTTAATCTACTGCTGTTTTTTCTCATTTTGTTAACATCTGACTGTATTAGATTTTAAGGAAATAAAAAGCGTAACTTAGATAAATTACATCCATCATTACAGGCATTCTTAATCACGTCTTTGAATCTAATCTTTTCTTTCATTTTTATATAACGTTCATAAATGTTTTTACTGTATAAGTATTTTTTATTTAACGTATATCTTTAATTATACGGTAGAATGGTTAAAATTGTATAATTTAAAAAAATCTTGACTGTCATTTGAGAAGAATAGTATCATAAACTCACATTTTCCGAATATCGAGTTTTGAGAAAATTGCAAAAAACCGCAGGAGCAGAATTTTTCGTTATTTTAAAATAAGTTATAAATTACCATGAATATTTATCACAAGTAAAAACTAGCACTTTCTTAAGATTTGAAATTTAATATTACACCTTGAAAAATACTAATCGCCAATTGATTATTTCTAATTATATCATATTATCCAATTAAAAGTGTAAGCTTAGATACAAGATGCATTTACATTTTTTGGCATACATACTTATCTCAAAAATATCAGAAATGAATATTATGGGTTTTGATAACAAGATTTGTGCCTAAAATTGAAGATTGATTAAAATAAACATTTCATTGTTTATTATAAGTGATTTAATTATATTATCAGTGTTTCAACAGAAAAACCACTTATCGAAATATTTTGAATTATAGTATCCACTTATAACTGTTCGGGTTACAAGAAAACCCAAAGGAAAAGGACAAACTGATAAGTTTATAATTGTAACATTTTAAAGTTAATACTAACCCATTTAGGATTTTAACAGTAAGAATCAATTCTTATCTTATTCAGAGTTTTTTGGAAATCTTATTTGACCAAGACTTAAACCAAGACTTATTGTTAAACATTAAGAACAGGCTTAGTAAAAGATATCGACCGAATGTACTTAGTGTAACTTTAATATCAAATATGATTCGTTCAAATTATGTATACTTCAGTCAGTTTTCTTAGTAACTAATGACCCAAGTTGTTGAGAATAAAATAAATTCTTTTCAAAACAACAAAAATATTTTCATCGATTTATTTTGAAGTTTTTCACTCTTTTTAACTTACATAATACTTACTAACTACAGTAAAGTAAAATATTTATCTAGTATGTAATGTATGGATTATATTCTTGCTATTTATAGACTCTCTCTAAAATTTTCAATTGCCTTCAAACGCGATGTTATTTTAAAAAATAAGTTGTTGGTGGATTTTATCGATTGGCCGATTTTAAAAAGCAGTCAACAAAACATATTAATTAAATATTATTGGCATATATTTCGGGTCCATGGTGCAGTGGTCAACGTCGTTGTCTCCCATGACGGATTTCACTGGTTCAAGTCCCAGTACGTACAGCACTTTTTCAATCTGTTCTGTTCGAAGATATTGGTGTTTGTGACCTAAAAATTTCTTCCAAACCTTCCACTCTTTAAATAACGAGACGTTGCAAGAACGATTGGCTAACTATTAGTCCCATTCTAGTCCCCTATCATTTATATACATATTATCTTTGAAAAAAAGATAGCTCAAGTAACTGAGTAAAAAACAGTACGCTTAAAAAAATCCTGTTGATATATCACTATTAAAAGACCACATACTGCACATCGGTAGCGAATATCTATTAAAAATATTACATTTAAAGAAATAATTTCTCATATATTCATCCTTAAAATATGTATATATGTACTTTATTTTTTGTAAATTAATTGATACCGATTCGGATCCAATTTATGAGCATCTGTTTGTTTTGATACGTCGGGCGATTTCTACTTAATGATTCTCATAAAATACAATCATTTTAACGAACATTGGTTACGTCTGCATACATCGCAAGTTCGAGCAGTGGTTTTTGGCAATCTTCCATCGATAACAAACGATGGAGTTATCTCATTGGAATCCGTGATCACTTGTTATGAATGTTTTAATATGGAGCAAGAAAACTTATGCATACAAAACAAGCATTTTTCTACCGAGAGAAAAATAATTATAATACAGGTTGTTTATAAAATTGAAATATGACGTATTCGTGTTACCACTGGTAATTGGGTCAATATTCGTTTGAGAAATACACTAATTATATCATTATATCGTACAATTAAAGCTCTCATATACTGGTCAATCACAAAAAGCGCATCTGTGGCATGACATCCATAATAGTTTAAAAATAATAGAAAAACGTCGTAATTAAAATTAAAGGCAGATGCCACATTCATTTATCACTTACATAATCCCAAATGTTAGTTTTTTGTGTAATGATTATATTATATTGACATGACAATTTTTTTTTGAGCGAGTTTCATTTATTGTGAGAAATTTTTAATTTTGTTCACAATTTTATACCCCAAGAATAAATCCCAACTAATAAAAGTCATTAAGATCAACAGCAGTTTGAATGAAACTCGAGGTACAACAAGTAGGTAGGAATAAATAAAACACCGCTCACTGTTACGGAAATGATTTATTAGGAATTTACAATCATTAAATTTTTAATCACACCCAAAATATCTAACAAATAGAATTTAAATTATTACAGTACAATTAATACCCAGCTTGCACAAACGATTTTATAGAAGTTACGATATTTTATGCTAAGTCCGCGCGCGACAGAAAACAAAATTAACTTTAATTATCGTCGAGATGGAAAAATATCAATTCTTTCATCTCGGACGTCTAGCTTTTGATACGTCATTCTGTGAATAACGTATCGCACAAAACCACAAAAGAAAAAAAAATCACAAGTGACTCTAAATTAAAGGTCACTGGAAGCAAGTTTCAGCACCGGGAAGTGTCCCCCAAACACGTTGTGTTAATTCGTGTCCCAAAAAATAAGGAAGAAAGAAACAAAAATCGCTTCGGATATCGAAAAACAGTGTTGCCATTAAAGGTCATAAACAATCAAAAAATCGATATTCCTGGTTACATGATGAAAAAATTAAGCAATATTTATTTAACTAAAATTTTAAAATGTCTGCCAGTTGTCATCACACAAGGGGTAGTAAGAGCTTATGCTTATACATCATATCGTATCAATATCACATTTATTTATCAACCATTAACACGTGTTTTTCAGCTATAATTCTACTATTTTTAATAGGTTTAGAATTAATCTACATACGCTATATTAAATACATTTATTTCAATGGCCATACTACCACCAACTGTCAAAAACATGCTTTTTACAAAATCTATATAAACTTTAGTTTGTCTGCACAAAGATAAAACTAACTAATTCAAAATGTGCCTATTCAAATGAAAGTTTGTTCGTACCATAGTGCAAAATATTCTAAAATCAAGTTCACTTGTACCAGTGAAAACCATTCAATCCACAAACTTAATTAAAAACCCATTTTGATATAGCGTTTTCGCTCAATGAGAGGCAAAAAAATACTTATAAAAACACAATATTCTTTTGTACTTTATTCTACTTTCTAAGGTCAGAACCGGTTTCAGTTGACAATGCTCGCAATGAGCGAAACCAGTCCTGACCTTTTAAATAAAGTGGAATAAGGTACAAAAGAATATTGTGTTTTTTTTAATATAATGCCTTTCCACCAAATTTTTACAGTGAAAAAAAATATGGCAATCCGAAGTAACGTTAGATATAACCATAGATAAAAACGGGAGCAAATTAAATGGTCAGAATTTAAATCAATTTTGGGTCAGAATAAAAATATTATACGATCAGAATAAGCATTTTGTTTAGGTTAGAGGTTAGGTTTTTTTAAATTTCATTTAAATTATGACTATTTACACTGGCCGATATATTATTACCATATAATATAAAATTCTGACTGGATAAATACGAACCGATAAAAATCATCGGTTACCAGACACGAGATCGAGCTTATGGGGCAAAAGCTTGCGAGGCCCGCGACACAAACTATTTATAAGATAATATTATCGAATTAAAAATAGCTCCGCCTGTAAAAACGTGCAGGGGCCAACGCTCCCACGTGGGCCCCCAAGTTGGATAGAGACCGCGTGACCAGGGATTTTTGTTTACCATTTTATTCTAAAGCAATAAACACTGTGTTACATAACAATAAAAAAGCTCATTCCTGCCAAAAGCCGGGCGTGCGATGAACAGAATTATTCTTTTTAACAACATTCTTTTTTCGGGTGCAAGCTTCTCACAACATTTATCATTTTTTAATAGCAATATTTTTCTTCGCCATATAAACAAATTCATATGCAAACATTAGTAAAAACAAAATATTCCTTTTATTTCATTCCGCTTTATTTAATATGTCAGTACCGGTTTCGCTCATCGCGAGCATTGTCAACTGATAAGAAATATAATTTAACAATGCTATTTATACACAAATGAAAAGTTACAAACAACAATTGGCATTGAAAAGAAATTACCAATTACATCAAAAGTGATTCTAAAATAACACAAAATTAAAATGTTTAACACATCTAACATATAATTAAAAAGTTATCCCAGATTAATAAATTTAGAATGGCGATTGAAACAGGAAACTATCATTAAGCCTATTCACTTTACTAATGTAGCATTTTATCACTTTGTCAAAAATTTCCCAAATTTTAATTATGTTTGTAATTACTTTCAATCGCCATCCTAAATTTATTAATCTGAGATGACTTTTGATGAGAAAAAAAACAAGGTGTTTGCAGATAATCTGAGGAAAAAGTATAGGGAATCGAGGATTTCAAATTCCTCCGTGAATTAATCCCAATCCCGGGATTGGAAAAAGGCTCCGGGATTGGATACCCTAGTCAATATCAAATAAGATTTTTGAATTTGAATTTGAGATCATAGACACAGATGTTCATCGAGCTCGTCTCGTATAATCTTCCATTTTTTTTTTTAAATATTTTGCTCATTGGCTTAAGCTGTATTTTTTAAAAAATAATATCATTTGGTATTTAATAAATTAGTTAATTATGGTTGAAAATATTAAATATGTTTATATTATCTTATTATATATTAACACATAACGTGATTTAAAATAAATTTAAATATTATTTTATGGGCATTATCGTCTGCATCAATTAGCAAAACCGATCCTGAACTTTATTAGAATATGTGTAATCAATTGAAAAATGTTGTATTTTATTTTTAAATATATCCAATAAATTATGGTCAACACCTTAAAAGTTGTTAAGTACGACTTAAAATATAAAAATATTTACAACACATTTTGTTGATATATATTTTTTTTTAAATATGCAAAAGAGGTGGAATATTTCTTAACAAGGAATTTTTACATCAGTTGAATGATGGGTCATTTACAAATTGTGAAGAAAATCTGCCAGAGCTGAGTGCGACGAAAGACAACTTCCTGTCGCTGCCCTATTTTCATTGCCATTGAAAATACATTCATTACCAGCACTGTGTTGCCACGCGGCATCCAAGGCTGTCGTTTCGCGACTACATTTTCAAGTTCAAACATTTACCATTAGAATAAAAAAAAATATTTACATTACCTCCTTCGCAAATAGCTGAAACTATTTTCTTTCAATAATTTATGTTTTCATTTTCTCACAAAATTATTACACACACTAAAAAATAAAGATTTGATGTAAATATCCAATACAACTCAACAACATATTATATGTATTCAAGACTACTACATTATGGACATTTTATTGTATACATATAATAGTTTTGATATCGTTGACTAGCTTCCTGAAAGCACTCCTTATGAAAGCAAAATATATTAAATGGATTGCGAGTAATGAGACACAGTACATCGACTATTATATGTTGTCTGTTTTGAGAGGGCGCCAGTGTCACGGGAGGTATGTTGTCATACTACTTTACCTGTCATGGCCGCCATGCGATTCGCACTGCCATTGATTGGAATTATGAATTCTTATTTGAGATCGTTTTCACAGAACTCGCGGACTTTTAGAATAACCTACCACACATTCCATAGAATTGTGTTCGAAGCAGTTGAAATTCCCTGTCGTTCATATTACATATGTCCGAGACTAAGCCAGTGCAGCTTCTTGGTCTCAATTAAACGGACTATGCTGCAATTTTGGTCCAGAGCGTTAGAGTTGAGCAACATGCCGTCTCCTTCAATTGTTGGCAATCGTGCCCATATAAACGATGGAAGGTTTTTCTTTTGAAGATAGTCAGGGCTCGTTCATTTCATAGCGTTAATATTCAGATATCCGATATACATGCAAGCTTATGCTTTACAAGTGTTTTGCAAACTGTGGTGGTATATTCTCAATGTGATAAGCCACGTAGCCTAAAGTGTCTCGGTGGACCAAAGTAACACTTCTCTCCTGCCATGATTCTTTGGTTTTATACACTTGTCATTTGTAATATTATAATATACAACGAAATTGTCTTTGATAAAATTTTCATTAATCATCGTCTTGTATGAAACATTTTCATTCACAACTTTAGCAACATTTTAATTTTGTGTCTACGTGGGATCCTTGAAACAAATAAAATTGTCGGCCGTGCTTAGTCGACCGTGCTAATTTGCCGATAACGTAAAAAAAGAAAATCTTCTTGAATCATTCATCCAGTAGCATTGGATGTATTTTTTCTTGCATTAAGTTTAAAAATAAACAGTCAAATGCAGCTCGCAGATACTGTCATGAGTCACGGTGCATTTACAATAATTTAACTACGAGATCAATAAAAAAATATCAATAATGGTTCGTTATTAACCGTGACGCCGTGGACAATGCGGTTTCACGCGACTGTCATGGCCGCCGGCCAGCCTCCGCACTTGCCGAAAATCTAGCACAATGTTACCGAATGACGTAGCTAAATATTAAGGTATTGTTAAAATTCGTACTTTTGCGGTAAATCGATCGACCGCTCATTTATTTTTATCTGTAAACGAAAACACATAGCAGGTATAATTAATACCATATTGAGGTTAGGATTTAAATCAAAATACTTATAAATAACACTCTTTTTATATTTTATTAATAAATTTTAAGTTCATCAATCAATCCTTACGTTTCATACACACATTGATAATTATTATTACGTTTACTTTCACTAGATTTAAACTAAAAAGAAAATTGCAATATTTCCCTAAGAAAGTGTTTAAGATACAGTCGTTTCGTAGATGTTTTGTCAGAATAGCGGTTCAAAGCTGCGTTTAAAGTTTTCAAAATACTATAATTCAGGGCATACTTGTATAATTTCCAGTACCTAAGCGAATAATCTACAATAGGAAACCTCCATTCTACGTATAAATTACAATATATCGTTATTTAAAAAATATTATTCTTAATCTGCCATGTGATTTTCGTAAGCTTAATTACAATATCATGTTATTTTCTTCATCAACAAAACAACCGTCTGTTTATATAATATTTAACAAATGATTGGTATTAAATTGAGATAAATAAATTTTCGACATAGTGCGACATGATTGCTCGTAAACTTTGCAAGACTAATATTCAAGGTCTTCCATTGTATTGTGTAATATAATTACAGACAAAATTTCAAATTGGTAATGTATAGATTCATTCTGTTTAATGAAACAATTATAAATGATTCAAACGTGTCAATATACACGTCACTTCTTTTGACAGTAAAGTGAATTTTTATTATTTTGCAACATTGTTAAATTTTTTCTATTCATCCTTGACATTGGCACGTAATTCACAGTAAATAATTTCGTTCAAATGAAAATATCTCCGCACCGAGAATAGACAACGGATTGCATAAACTTTAGAGGCCATTATTGTTTTCTTTTTCGATTTTAAAATGCTGAAATATTTCAAGGTCATATTGAAATACTTACGCCGGTTAGGTGGTTGAATATTTTTTTTCATCCTGTTAAGTTTCCTTTCGGCTGCTTGATGTTAAATTATCTTTATTTATCACCGAATCTTTGCCAAAAAGTGTAAGTATTTTTAAAACAAAAAAATAATTCGCAAATATTTATTGAGGCGCTATAGGTATCTGCAATTAAATAGGAAAACAGCACGTCAAGATGTTATTGTGATTGTTGATTATAATTATAACGTCATTGTTAACTTTAATTCGTTCTTTAACGATTAATTTGACATAAGTAATTTTCAACGTGTATTTTCAGATAACGTTTCCACGCAGTGTCAAGGAAACTTATATAGTCTTTAACAGTGCTTTTTTAAAGTAACGTTCCGGAACTCAATTCATAATTAAAATCCGTTCTTAATATGGGGGATATTGCTTCCTAATGGAGGTATCTAAATAGATATTTTACGAGGACCGTTTGCCACTCAATTGTTCACTATCTCTTTTTAAAAAGATTAAGGGCAGAAAGATAGGGCTGGGGCAGGACTCGTGGATAACTAATATCTCACACTTTGATCTGTAAATTTTAGGATTGGTAAAGTGGGAAGATTTTTTTAGATATCACAAATACCAACGCCTTTGAACAGAAATCGATAAATCTTTTGAAAACTTCAAAATTATGTTTCCTCTGTTAAAAAACTTGAAATAGATCATTTATATAGCTATAGTTCTATTTTTTTTCTTCAGAAAAACAATTCACATGATGACGAATCACACATATTATAAAATATACAAATTCAAATGAAACAGAAATTTAAAAAAAATGTTTCGGCTAGTTAGCTGTAATCATGTTAATAAAAACATTGGCAAACGCAATGTATTGCACACGCAAATAAATCTTTAAAAACATGACGGTATCGTGGTATCAAATAACAAGTGTTTTGAAAATAGTTATATGTACAATCGCTTTGATTTTATAAAACACTTCTCCCGAAAAAAGGTACTATAAGCTATTTTTTTTTATTCATTTATACATTCATGAAAAAAATGTCAAAAAATGGAATAAAATAAAAGCTATGGTTTATAAGAAATTCGTTGAAATAATTATGACTCTCTGACTTCTCTCGTAAAATTAATTATTTCAATCGTATTACACGACATACAATACAGTGTATGATTTTAAGTTTAAAAGTTTTACAATAATAGTAATGACAATACGAGAGTTATAATTTAGATAAGTTAAGAAGAGCAAATCTTTAAATGCTATGATGACAGACTGATTTAATCATTGTATAATTTATTACTTTTTTTTCCTCATTTAATTCTCAATGCTGAGAAAAATAATGGAGACATTAAACATAGAGTAATTTAAACCTACGTACGTTCAGTGATTTCTATCATTTCTTCTTTAATGATTATAGGTGTTTAAAAATCCTTTTCGAGGTGTCACACTGATATGGAAGTATAAACAGTGTCAAGGCAGTTATAAAAATGCCAGTGTACACGTGTCACTTTCACGTTGGAATAGTTTCAACCGAGAAGCCTCGTTACGTAACGGGCGTGATGATGAAGAGAAACCCGAGGGGCTTGGCTCAGCGGCGTCGGGGGTACAGCCGGCGTAGGTCGGGAGGCAGTCGTTATGTAAGGCATGCCCGCTCGATAGGAGACGCTCAGTGCGCGCGACCCTTCCCACCTACGGCCGTAGTGAGGTCTCATCTGCTACGCTGCCTCCGGATACCACCCTCCACCCTCCCGATGTCGAACTATCCGCGTAATTTAATGAAACGGGGGCAGGATTAACGCGTATTTTATTTATTTACTTCGCAATATCCTTAATAATAATCTGTTCCAATTTAAGTTAACATCCAAGAGACCTACATAAGTATACTATCCTTTAGAAACTCTCACGTTAGCTTATATAACATTTGAGTGGCAGGTACGTCATATTTAAATCGCTAAAAGGATATAGTTGTGATAGCTGTATGGTTCTGTAAAAACAGGATTGTGATTGATCTTGGTCTTGATAAGCTATTAAAGTAAAATATTCTTTTCGTATCTTCCTTATGTTTTGAAATATGGGTGCAGAGCGATCGGCTGACAATCAACACCAATAGAATGTTACTAAAAGACGTCTTTCTCTGCAATATCATATGTAATCAGCAACTCTCAATCAACTAGAGAAAGATTAATATCTCATGATCAAGATACGTTCAAATTGATAAGATTTACAAATATATATTTTGAATCTATTACGTGATAATTTCTAATAATACATTTTCTTTTCATTTTTAATGTGCATTAAAATTGTTACAGTGCTTTACTTAATTGTCATCATACTTTAAATATAATGCTAGAATTGGTATTGTATAACAAATTAATACTGATTTCTAACTACTTTCTCAGTGATCGAGTAAAAATATATGCCCAGGAGAAGTATGGTTATAACTGTTATAAGCAAATATGTACCCCGTTTTTGTTACAAAATCGTCAATAAATTAAATAATAATATATATAGTGTAATAAAAAAAACCTGTGAATATAATTCTCACTTTTGCTCCATAATGAAACGTTGTTAATTGTAAATATATATTTCATATTGTTTATGTCGGAGTTAATTTAAATCGAATGATACGTTTGCATTGGCATTTGACCTATAGTTTGCTACAAAATTTGTCAATAAAAGTACGATTAAACGTAGCAAGTTTGAACCTTCACTAGTATCGACTTTCACAGTAAGCCTCAATACGCCAATTATTTTTGTCGGGTAAAGTATTAAAACTTTTGGGTCTTCATTATTTGCCGATTTGACGATTTGGCTCAAATTCATAACTGATGGCCTTAGCCATAATTTTAAATACAGTGGTAAATAAATATACACATTAATGTTAGAAATAATTTACTGAATAATTTAAGATTTTTTTAAAAGGTATTTTAAAATAGAATATTAATTTTTATAAACATACTATCATGACTGAACTTCATGAAATTACTTCACTTCATGAAATTACATGAAATTACTTCAGTATTTCTAAAGAGAATTGTAGTTTAATAATAAACATATTGCCTGTGTGTTCCAGTGGTCAACGTCGTTGGCTTCGGTTACGGAGGTCCCGGGTTCGAATCCTGGTACGGACAGTTTTATAAATTGATTTTTCAATCGATTTATGAATTTCTGTTCGAAGGCATGGATGTATGTGATGTCTTGAATTCCCCTCTCCCACCCATCTTATCCTATGGACGGGGTATGTCGAGAGCGATAAGCTAACCACTAGTCCTGTCCTAGCCCTATCCTTCTATTCCTACTCTCTTTGAAAAAATAGAGGTTGAGCAACTGAGTAACAAACAGTTTTCGTAGAAACACATCTGTTGAGATAAACTCCATTAGGAGTCCATATGCTCCACATTGGGAGCGGACATGGCAAAAAAAAATTACAAACAAAATACCCAAATATGACAAATTAAGGTCGAAAATTACAGTTGCTATTCCCATAATCATATTAAGTTGAATGTGACTGATTTGCGCATTACTCCCCAAAATATTGAAATTACACCCTACCCTGGTGGGGTGTACGTCCCACCTTGTGAAACACCGCTCTGGTAGATAATTGAATCAAGATTTTTACACAATTACAATAAATTGGGTTCTACAAGAAAATTGTTGGTTAGGCGTTCTGTTACAACTATTATAATGATTATTTAAGACGTCTATTCCAAATATGCACTTCAGTTTTTACATTTCCTTCATAAACGCAGTATGTCATGACAATATCGATTAGTCGATCGAGAATACTGTTGAACGCATCCACCTCAAACATGTATTACGTGTTCTTCTCATGGATGTGTAAAATCAATATACGTCATATATTATCATAAATTTATCTATAATATGCCGATCACCCTACGCCTTAAGATACTGTTAGTTGTTAGATATATATCTTGCGATCCTTATCCCTATTTCAAGATTGGAGAGGATAAATGGGAAAATAATAAAAAACAATTTAGCCAGGAGGCTAATAGCCAGCATTGCAAATATGAAATATATTTTTTTAAACCATGTCCGCTCCCAATGTGGAGCATATGGACTCCTAATGGAGTTTATCTCAACAGATGTGTTTCTACGAAAACTGCTTGTTACTCAGTTGCTCAACCTCTATTTTACTGAAGAGAGTAGGAATATAAAGATAGGGCTAGGACAGGACTAGTGGTTAGCTAATCGCTCTAGATACGCCCCGTTCATAGGATAGGATGGGTGGGAGGGGGGAATTCAAGACATCACATACATCCATGCCTTCGAACAGAAATTCATAAATCGATTGAAAAATCAATTTATAAAACTATCCGTACCGGGATTCGAACCCGGGACCCCCCCGTAACCGAAGCCAACGACGATGACCACTCGACCACACAGGCGGCAAATTTTATTATACATGTTTATTTGTAATACAAATTCTGCATACAACTATGGACATCAAAAATCTATATTTTAATAAAAAAATTAAATAGAGCATTAAAACATAACTTTTGAGATAACGGTGATTTTATTAAATTTATATCACAAAATTCATATGTATTTGCCACATATATAATATCATAATATCGAACAAAATAATATGAATTTAATACAGTGCTTTATTTTTCAGGTAACTCGGCGGAACGGCGTTCCTGCACCTTTTTTCGACATTTCTAATGTTTCAAATTAATATTATCAAACAAAAAACATTTTTATTCTGCTTTGAAAAGTTTTGATTTTCGGATCATGTCTTGATGTGCTACGCTTTCCGAGAATTGTCAGATCTAAGTTTAAGCCAACAAGATCTGAACTGTGAATGTCAATTTTAAGCTTTATATTTCAAATAAAAAATGCACTTATTCAAGTTTTTGATATTTGACATTATTTGGACCATTTTACAAATGTGCTGCAGCTGCTGTAAGCGATCTGAATAAAAAGAAGTTCTTTTAAAAAAATAAAGAATAACCTATAAAAAGTGTATTTCGACGCATTTTTTCATAAAAAAGCACTGTATTTACATACATAATATCAAACTCTTAACATTTAAAAGTTTTAAATGTGAAACTCTATGCGGCAATTTCGATGTCATTTTGATATTATTGATGTCATTATGAAGAATCGCTCTTTTTTTCAAATGGAGACTTTTTCATTACAAATGCCAAGTCGGCATTTTGGTCTCATCGATTTCCCCGGAGTACTTGCATACCTACTTTGACATATTATTTTAACACCTCTAGTGCAGACGATAAAGAAACCCGACAACCATAATTATTTTTAATTTAAGCTAATAAAAACCATGATTTTAAGCAACATATTTTAGTCACGGTTTTACAAGAATAGATCTTTTAAAATTGTTTTAAAGTCAATTTTAAAAAAATAGATTAATTTCCACTAAACGTAAATTAGCGAGTGTTCAAAAAATCACTGCTCCTAATGCCTAACACTTTAAATAATACGTATTCTAAATTTTCATAGAAAAATGTACAATTATATTTAAATTAAAACAAGTATTATGTAATATGACTGTATAGATAAGATTCAAATTAGGGATATGCTGTGCTTATTTTTAGTGGGACTTTCTGACGTTTATGGCAAGAGTACCGAGTAGCGATTTGTGGTTTTTGGGTTCGATTCTTGTATAACATATGATGTTTTCAATCCAGCATTTGAGATCCTAACCAAAGTTGTTTGTCTTTTGATCTTGATTATGTTTTTAACTTATAATATAATTCTATAATTTAAACCAGTGTTTCTCAACCTTTTTGAGAGCGTGGCCCCTTTTGAGTGTCTTTATTTTTCTGTGGCCCCCATACCATTGTTTTGTCTTCCCATGAAAATTATAATTTCAAAAACCCACCTTTTTTATAGCTCTTCCGAGATTTTCGAATCTAGAATGCCAAAAAATAGCTGCGCGACGTCCGCCATTATGCTCTTCCCTGTATCGTTTTATTAATCCCCGTGGCCCCCCTTAACTGTGCTGTGGCTCCCCAAAACAAAAATAAATCTCTGTGGCCCCCTGGGGGGCCACATGGCCCACCGTTGAGAAACCCTGATTTAATATATCTGATTCAGAAAATTTGCAAAAGTGTCACTTATTTCAAAAATAATTTGACGATCTAATATATAATACATGCGATTAAAAACATAGGCCTCAAGATAAAATAATTATCAATAATAGTTTCTATTTATATTTTGTCAAAATGTATTTCTGTACTAAAAGTACCAAATTGATAATAAAATATATTTTTCAATACAATGAAATTGATTTAAGATTTCGACTGAAGGTGCGTGGTAAAATTTCAATTTTAATCTGAATCGTTAAAATTTTGTACGTTCCTACATGTTCTGCCACTAACTACACGGATTTGGGCTTTCGGCATCTTCAGGCGTTCAACTGCACGAATGAACTTAAACTGATGCTTAATTAATAAGTGTATCGTATATATGTATATAAGAAATAAATTTATTTGTCACTTAATTAAGAGATATTGTTGGCATGTGACAAAAAATATGACAATGTACAAAATTTTATCGATTCAAATTTAATGAATGGAATTTACTTTAGACTAGTTTATTTTATTTGTTTTTAAAATTGGTGTCAACATATATTTTTTTGATTTGTGATAATGGAAATGGTGATAAAATTTAATTAATTATTTTACATTGACCTTCGCGTTACAAAATCGATAGGTCATAAAAGGGTTATATGACGTGCATAACTTCCACCACCGCACCACCCTCCAGCGCGAGAGGATATACGTATACGATGGGCACAGAACCAAAACCAGCAGACTGCAATTTAGCACCGTGTTAATATTTTCACCTTTGATTCTTGGCTGCCACCTCTTACATATTCACAGCTCAATCATGAAGTGCGCCTAGCAACTAACAAAGATGAACGCTTCAAGATGGAGTCGTTTTGTATTGTGCATATATTCACCTGAAAGTACACGCCTATTACTAGGGCTGCCAGATTTCTTGTCATCACAACCGATACATTGCTGATACTAGCTCACAGGGTCATGGCATTAATTTCGGCGATTAAACGAGAACCAATGTGGACAACATCATATGGCTAATATATTGGCCAGTGCTTCCCAAACTTTTTAAACCACGACCCCCTTAAATCTAAAAACCTGCGCACCCCAGTTTGGAAATCACTATATACCGCCTGAAATTGCACTTGACGATTTGTTTGCATGAATATATTTTTCATATACATATTTGACTTGGAGTATTTACACTTTTAAAAAAATAATAACTAGTATTCAGGGTGACTTTAAGAATATGATAACACGTATTTTTGGCTATTGCTTTCATTTTTTGCAACTTAGTAACTGCGAGGACTCAGTGTGACTGAATAATGGTAGTTTAACTAAAACCGGGATTTTGGGCTGTCCTGAAAAGTCTCTTCGGGACGCCGGAACAGAGGACTCGAAACCGGGACAAACCCGGAATACCGGGACGCCTGGCAGCCCTACCCGTAGCGCAACTTGCAATAACCGAGAACGTAGGACAATGTGTTAAAGCAATAACATCTCTAAAATATGATATTTGTTTTTTTAAGTGGACCGTGTTATAGCAAAATAGTGAAAAAAGCGATTTAAAAAAGATTTGAATGTACTTAGGGTAATGTGTACATAATAAGATAAAAATAGCGAATTGTTTATTTCCACAATAATGGTAATGCTATTGTTGATTGTATTTTTGTTTAAATTCAATATTTATTCGTGTTAATATTTTTTTAATCCATAATCTAAGCTTTCACTAACGGGATAATGTTAAATAAATTACATTTACACAGAAATTAATTAAATAGATAAGAAAAATGATTGCTTGTCTATAATATGTATGTATTTAAGTATACTATGAACAATTATTATTAGTTTAGGCATAATCATGACAATCGCATCTCAATTGCAATCGCAAAAAACATATTTACCTAAATCACATGGTATATCAATGGATAATTTTAGTTGAGACTTTTAACAGGGTTTGTTGTAAGTCATTCGTTAAACCAGGGTTTCCCAAACTATTTCTGCAATGGAGCACTTAGAAAATTTGGAACTTTTAACGGAACACTTTGCTTTTTTTTTAGGTTGGGTAATTCCTAATGGTTAAAATCAAACAAATATGTTCTTAAAACACTTTGGAGGACTCTTCAAATCAGAATCTCTGATTAAATCAATTACATTTTTTAATCCCTTGATCTTAAGCCTAATAGTTTAGCGGTCACAGAAAATGGATTCTGAACCCTGGAACCATCCTTACCAGTTATCGAAAAATATTGCAAAAAAGATGTTTTCAAGTTATGTATGTGTTCGCGGAACACCTATTCAGGTTCCGTGGAGCACCAGTGTTCCGCGGAACATAAACTGGGAAGCCTTGCGTTAAGCCGTATCCAGAGAAAGTAAATATAAAAGGATTTGGTAAGCAAAGAAATATCAGAGGGCATACCCATCACTCTGCACCCGTTTTCCTGGGTGTCCCGTCCCCCCAGGTTTTGGAGCGTTACCACTGGTCTTCCTGCGCTGACAGTTATTTTAAAAGTTGGTTACTGATTGTCCAACCACCAACCGTTATGAGTATTCAGCCGTAAAATTGTTTTTTTTTACGTATGCTAGCAATAATTATTGTTATGTTATGTCTCATTATTGATTAGAATCAGTCTGAAATATTTTTTCTAATTAATTCAGCAAAAATATGACCAAAAACTCCAATGCATAAATATTTGTATGTGAAACAGATACAGTGGAACCTCTCATAACGAGTTTAATTCGTTCTAAAATCTTACTCGTTATGCGAAACAGTTTTTCCCGTATGAAACAATGTAAAATACAATAATGCGTTCCATGCCGAAAAAATCATTCTTTTTATATTTTAACGTGTCTTCAAGTAAAACGACATACTTATTAATTGTCAAGGAGCGTAACAACCAGGAATGCGATTTCGATTTGCAAAAAATGATAAAAAAAAAATCGACTAGTGGATGCTTCTTAATTTACAATGCAACAGTTTCACATGCTTTCAGATTTTCTCTTACTGCGCCAGAAGATTGTTTCTTTGCTACTTCCTCCTCCTCCACTAATAAACTCTCCTCCATAAAATCTTACTGTGAAAAACAATGCAACTCCATAAGCTTTTCGGTGGTCAGCTCTTGACTGTACTCTTTCACAAGCTCATCAATATCGTTGTTTCCACCTCCAGTCCCATGGTATTGGCCAAAGATGCAATCTCGCTGACTGTAGACTCCACAGGTACTGTTTCAAACACCTCAAAATCACATTCGACAACGCTCCTTGGCAAAGCTTCTTCCAAGCTGAAGTGAGGGTTCTCTTGGTAACCCCTTCCCACGCCTTGTCAATCATCTTTAAGCAAGCAACTATGTTAAATTGATCTTTTCAAAACTCTGCGTCACTCGTTATGCGAAATATCGCTCGTTAAAGGAGTATTTTTTTCACAATCTGTTTTGCTCATTATTTGAATTACTCGTTATAAGAGGTGCTACGTTATAAGAGGTTCCACTGTATTATAGTATTTTATAAACATATTATAAATGTTCACAATTTTACATGCTTACGTGTTAAATCAATGTATGTATGTACTACATATAAAATATTACTTGTAAAACAACAATCCAATCAATATGATGGCTTTGTTTTCGTAAAAAAGGTCAGCGAAATTATATTTTTATGTAACAAAGGCATTGTTGTACAAGCAATAAGCTATTAGATAATATCGTTTTCCAATAAACTTCAAACAATAAAAACTAATAATTGGGCGTGCTCTTGAAAAACAACACATGTTACTGGATAAATTTTCTTTGGGAAACAAAGACAGTATGAATTGTATTATAATACATAAAAGTTTGATATATTATATAATATTTCACAGCATTTCATCGGTCAACGTAATATTTTGAAACCAGTCGCAAAAAACAACACTCATAAAATTACAACAAAGTTATTTACAATTTTACCAACTAATTGTTATTATGTAGGTCGAATAATCTATTTGCAAAATAATAATTATGATATCGATTGAATATTCATTTACTTGATAAGAGCATATAATATAAATGTATTCTACTTCTACCATTATTATTTTATACACAGTTGATAACTATTGCAGCCATCGCCCTTATCAGAAATATTAGTTCTTTCAGTTCGATCAGTTTCACTTTATAATAATTAGTATGTCCTTGTTTAAATAACAGAATCAGAGGAAGAACAACAGATCGTATGGACATAAAAATAATGTTTTATTTTACCTCTAGGCTTTAACAAATTTAGTGGGTCACGAAGGAGAAATATTAAAATAACCGGGTCGCGGGGAGAAAAGTTTTGGAAATGCTGATCTATGGACTATGGCTGCTATGCAACGATTGCCACTCATGAGATCTAGACAAAGGTAAAATAAGCTTGTATGCATAGTTTAACAAATCAAGCCAAACAGTAGTGAGTGAATTCTTAAAAACTACTACCTCTTGGGCAGTGGTCGGCAAACTGCGGCTCTTTGGCCTCTTGAGTGTGGCTCTTACACAGAATACAAAAAACAATGTGATTGAAAATCCCGTGTCCCAGGCGTAGAAGTCGGTTTTCGGTCTTAAAATGTAGAGTTGGAAGGGGCAAACGTACCTCAATCAAATTGAGTATATTTTAAACAAAAGCTAGCTTAGAAGTACCTTAATCAAGTTAATAACAATGTACCAAAAAAGAAATGACTCTCAAAAGAAATTCCAATCGTTTTATAGTTGATATTTGATTCAATTGAGTAATGAGTTTGCCGACCACTGCTCTAGGGTATCCAAAGAGGCTGGTTTGATTTAAAAAACAAGAGCAGTGTTTAATGTTTATCCACCGATTGAATACTGTGCACGAGTAAAATATATTTGTTTAATACTGTCAAAAAATCGGCAGACCATTGCTTGTGAAACACTGAACCTGAGCTATCGAGATGAGAAGTGAGTCAAGTCGTAAAATGGTGAATCTTTTCTATTGAAATTTCAAGTACAATCAAGTCTTTCCTTGGTGTTTAAGTGGATTGAACATTTTTATTTTAGCGAGATAACACTATTGCAGTGTGTATTCTTCAGATACTCACCAGTCACTAGGACTTGTCGGTTTTTTTTGCTAAATTTGCGATGTTCGAAACCCGGTTTTTTTTTATCTTTGTAACCGGTTTTTAACATATTTTTTATTATTTAAATAAAAACTTTTTGGATCTGTTATTTGATGCCTTAAAGACCATATGCCCAACATCGTTACACAGCGAAAGGGTATTTTCGATATCAGAAAATTTAGTTACAAAAATTAGATCATCACTAAGTAATCAATCAGTGTACGCTTTGTGTTTTCTTAAATAATATTTTCTAAAGAATAACACAACATATTTTTTTGTTGTGTATTATGTACATAAATAAACAAAATAAAAAAGATTTTTTTTCGCTATTTTAATTGAATTGTCCATTCTTTGTAAAACTTCGAAAACAAAATAATACGGTTTTTTAACAATATTGACATTGAAAACCGGTTTATTCAAAAGTCGGTTTTTGTATAAGCCCTACCAGTCACCATCACTTCTCAAAAGTTCAACTATGATTGACGTAAGACACAAGTTAATGAAAAATATCAGATAATGCGTAGAACCGTCCTGGGTATTCATGCTAGTATTTAACGTAATAGTTACATAATATATTAAAATAATCGTAATAAATAATTTTCTTTGTTTATATCTTTATATATATATTTCTTTTCACTATTATAATTATTCGAAAATGGCAATAATATATATTTACAATATAGCACTTTACTACCTTCTTTTTGTTGATTGTATATTATCTTGTAAAATGGTCCGATTGAAAGCAATATTGCCAATTTAAAACTTATGTATACCTTTATAGAACTTCAGTTTACATCCCACCGATCCTAAGCTATTAAAATATTTATACCTACGTGCACACATTTCACTTTTGTTTGCTATGCAACGAAAAAAATAAATATAAAAAAATATAGTCCAGAACAGCACAACATGCATTCCAAGAGACCTTTTTCCCTATTTTGCGAGTGCAGCCTCGCCTGGCAACAGTGAACAGTTCCCTCCCTTTACCCTTTTCTCGGCAAGCCTCACCGTACCTCATAATTGTGATTTGCATCTGGTGAACACAGGCTGCTATTATAATGGGCAAAGAATTGCAGACTTGCAAATTCCAACATATTGTGTAGATCCGTGAAGTCAATAATATGAACAGCATAGCTGCTTTCTTACCAGATGATTTAAATATAAACATTTTTTTCTTTAAAGAAAATAATGTAATTCAATATTATGTCAAAACGCTTCGTCCATTTGAAATATATTGCAACTCTCTTTAAATATACATTCACATCTCTCCATTTGTCGTAGCTGTCATTTATTTTTATATAGGTAATTAACAAAAGAAGCCCGTATGGCAATTAAAAGAATTTGGTCTGCAAAAATTAATTAACAATTATAATTTATATTTAAGATCCAGGACATATTTTTTGATTTCATTGAGATTCACTTAAGAGTTCTACTTGTATCAAAATTGTTTGATTAATCCAGGGATGTGGAGTCGTGTAAAAAAAGACGACTCCGAGGAAATTTTTCAAAAATTTCATTTTAACCTATATATATATATGTATTCCAACAGATCATCTTTAGTCAGCCAAGCATGAAACGTCAACACTGGCATATTTTGATTGGATACACAATCATTAAAAATATTTTTCAAAAAAATTTCGAGCCGTTCATTTTTCACGACTCCGACTCCGGCCAAAATACCGCCCGCGACTCCGACTCCACAGCCCTGGATTCATCTTCAAATATTTGACACCGGCTGTCATATAATTTTTTCTAGAATATCTGATTCAAATTCATTGAATATCTAAGTATACAAGGCTAATAAATGGATATTTCTCTATTGATACCAGCATTTACGCCATAATATAATATATCGCCTGCTTTGACCCAGATGGTTAGAGATTGCTCTACCGATCACGCAGGTCTGGGTTTGATTCCCGGTCAGATCACACTGAATTTGAGAATTATTCAATTCAAAGTTGTGATCGAAGACTGGGTGTTTGTGGTGTCAATTCACATTATTTTCTCTCTTCCCATCCTTCTGATCCTTTAATATCTGGGTGTAGCAATAGTGATTAGTCAACCGCTAGTCCTGTTCTAGCCTTATCATTATTTCTCTACTACTCACTCTGAAAAAATGAGTAACAAACAGTTTTCGTAGAAAAGTTGAGATACCTCCATTAGGAGGCCATATGCTCCACATTGGGAGCGGACATGGATAATAATAATAATATATCGTGAGACATAATATTTATGCATCAAAATCAATTATTAGCCTTTAAAAATAAATACCGTAATATATCTGGTTGATAAAAGATTATTAGAAATGATTTCAAATTTTAATTAAAAGCTATCACATTTTAACCTGACGCTAAATCTTCACCTCTCAAAACAAATGATTGTGAACCGAGTATCAAGAATTATTGGCTCCTTCCCAAAAACGGCATAGTTACTGAAACAATGGCTGAATTTCGCAAATTAATTAGTTGTTGCCTTGTTCGCGAAATTGTTGATGGACTGATTAATTACGATGAGATTATAATTATATCAGCTTGGCAAGTTTTAAGACTGTTCCAGAAATGCCAGTGACGTCGTTCCAAATTCAAAAATGAAAAACATTAATTTGTTAACATTGACGTGAGCCAGCTCCGTAGTTTTCATTTATACCAAATTCCCAGAGCTGTGGAGTCGGAGTAGCAGTCGAAGTCAGAGTCGTGGAGTCGCGATATTTTGGCCGGAGTCGGGGTCGTGGAGTCGTCTTTATTACACGAGTACACGTCCCTGCCAAATTCATATCATGAAATGGTATTTATACGTATTTATTTATAGAGTGATGTTTGGTGACGTGTGCTACATTATGAATTCAATTTCTCTAATTAATTACTGCAAATTCGGTGTGGAACAACAAAATATTCTCGAAGACCACATGTTACTAACCGCTAATTTATAAGATCGTTTACTTTTGAAAACTTTGCCTCGAAAATATTTAAAGAACCATGAAAACATTACATACACATATATTTAAAAAATTCCAACAAATATCGGAAATAAGATCATAGGACTTCCTGGATAAAATGTCGCAACGCGTAAAAATCCGACTGTTTTCCAATTGATATTTTCTTGAAAAAAAATGAACAAACATTTGACTTGGGGAGCCAAATTACAAAAAACTACAAAAGTTATTTTTACTTGGCTTGACAGTAAAAATACACTAAAATAACATTGGGTTAAATATTCCATCTATTGATATACAATAATATTTATGTTAGTGTGGCATTTCAAAATGATTAAATTAAACTAAACGTTACGCCCATGAACATACAATTTTACTATATTTCAATGAAAAAAAGTGTACGTGACATTTGACAGCTACTTTCGTGTGTCATGCGTTTGCGGGGAAATCAATTATTTGCATCTAATATCAATCGCAATTTATCTGGTAAATGAAAGATAAAAATAATGCATGTTGATTCCACCAACGCCACCGGGTACCATGCTGATAATGGTCATAAACATCATACAGATATTAAAACTAGGGATTTCCAAAATGATTTTCCTATTCAGAGTAACGAAGCAACGATAAACTTTTACAAACGTTACAATAATATTATATTTTCTTAATAAAAACATGTATTTAACTTAGATATTTATAACAAATAAGATAGTAGGTACCTTCTTTTATTTATATGGTGAGAAATCGTTTAGTTTAAATAAAAATATACACACTAGTAAATCTTTGTTTATTTAATTAATTACTTAATCTACATTTTACATTTTTACGGTAATTAATCAAAAATCATTATTTCAAAAATTCATCAAAATTTATTAATGTTCCTCTCAATGATTTCTGAAATACATTTATGCCCACTTCGCTTTATAACCCTACATTCTTTAATTAAGTGAATATTATTAGTAGAATTGTTGTATGTATATTAAATGTTTATATTTAATTTAAGGGAAGCGTTGACGAAATACTGGCATTTGATGACTCGTTATTAGCTAACTGTTCTACGTCAAATTTATATCACAACAGAAGTTTATACCGCTTAATCGCAAGATATAATTATTTAAGAATCACTATATTCAAACTTCTATAAATATTTTACATCACAATACTGTTTTAAACAATTATTTATATAGATTATTTTCAAACAAATATGAAAATAGACATATTTAATTTTTGATTTAGTTATAGGATCCCGACGCTATAATTTTGTATAAAACCAAGCATAGTAAGTATATAATTACGTTTTAAATGATCGTTCAAATTGCAGTATTGTAATGATCAAATCAGATTTGTGATGTTTACGCCGCATATGATTTGCTTATGTAATATTCCTCCACATCATCTGATGATAAATTTACTCGGTAAATATTATTCAAAAGTCAAACGGCTTACATCTTCTTTATGCATAAATATTTGTCAACGTTTAAATTTAGAACATAATCATAAGCACAATAATTATTGTGGAATAGAATAGATTATTAACAGGCAACATTATTTTTAAATGGGTTTTGAAATTGGAATCCAACTTAAATGTTTCAGCATTGGATAGAGGAAGCCGGTTCGTATTGATTATTCCAGAGACAATAAAGTAGAGGGAAAGCAACTTGAATAATTTATTTGAAGCATGTGAAATCAATCAGAGACGCTTTACGGGTGAGAATAAAAGACATGCGGTAAATAATAGTAGGTACACATGACGTCAATCATATTCATCACCTTCTACAGGTTTTGAAAGATATTATTAATTGCAAATTAAATAATAGTCCTATATCTTTAATTTGTGTGTGTATCTTATTTGAGGGGGCTTTCGTACTATTCTTTAAGATCACTGGTTCCCCAGCGGGCACTCCGGAGCCTCATATCGCGGACTGACAGAATAAATTGATTTAGATTCAATAGACGATTTTTTGCATACCAAAAAGTATACCACTTTCGGAGATATTCTGGGAAAATGCATACCAAATCGGGGATTTCAAATTCCTCGGTGAGCTAAAAAAAAAGGTCTTTCGGAAATATTCTGGGAAAAAGTATACAAAATCGGGGATTTCAAATTCCTCGGTGAGCTAAAAAACAAGTTTTGAGCTATTTGTCTCGGAATTGTCCCAGAAAAAGGTGGCAACCCTAATTATGCCATACGGATACGTCGGCAGTAAAACAAAAGTATAAAACAGTCAATAAAATAAAATAAAGGGCTGCCGTTGTATTGATTGAATAAGATCATATTTAATTTAAGCAAATTGTATTAAATTAAAAAATATTTTGTTTTTCTTGCTCGAAGCCTGTGTAAAAAAACTGCAACGATAAGCATTATGACAAAATGTTTTGGAATGTGTTTGTATCGCCTTTCTTTTAAATGCATTAAAATTCCTCAAGAGTTGAGAGACAGCATGGAATCATGTTACTATCGATAGAAATAGAACTGCAGTAAAATAACAGTTTTAGCGTCGGCCGTCCCCATGTCTGGCACGATAGCTCGCTTTAGAACATCTAACTATGAAATACCATCAGTCTTTTGTTGTTATTTGATACGAATATAACATTTTGAAAAAGCAAATGAATTTTCGTTCGTTTTAAAATAATACTTAGGAATGAGGATAAGGGTGATAGTAACTATTTTTTTTACTCCAGAATGAATTTATCATAAAATTGACATAAATATCATAAGAATGTCGGTTTTATTTCCAAACCTTTGATTATTAAACGTGCTGTAAAATTGAGTCCGACCACGCCAAGTCCGTGGCGTAGTGGCCAACGTCGTTGACTTCCACGACTGATCTCACGGGCTCAAGTTCAAATACGAACAGATTTTTTTCAATCAGTATCTATTTAAAGCAATGATGCACAAACCGCGGCCCTTTTTCAATTTTGTGGCGGCCCTTAAATCTTTTTCTCAAACATATTTTTTTCACGTAAAATATTTATTTAATAAATGTAAGAAAGCATTTTCTTC
>CM062821.1:36391772-36416388 GCA_031772345.1 Himalopsyche anomala
ATACGTGGTGTAAATAACCCCACTTTGTTTTATATATATAGATATAGTATATGTATTCCAACAGATCATCTTTAGTCAGCCAAGCATGAAACGTCAACACTGGCATATTTTGATTGGATACACAATCATTAAAAATATTTTTCAAAAAAATTTCGAGCCGTTCATTTTTCACGACTCCGACTCCGGCCAAAATACCGCGACTCCGACTCCACAGCCATGGATTCATCTTCAAATATTTGACACCGGCTGTCATATAATTTTTTCTAGAATATCTGATTCAAATTCATTGAATATCTAAGTATACAAGGCTAATAAATGGATATTTCTCTATTGATACCAGCATTTACGCCATAATATAATATATCGCCTGCTTTGACCCAGATGGTTAGAGATTGCTCTACCGATCACGCAGGTCTGGGTTTGATTCCCGGTCAGATCACACTGAATTTGAGAATTATTCAATTCAAAGTTGTGATCGAAGACTGGGTGTTTGTGGTGTCAATTCACATTATTTTCTCTCTTCCCATCCTTCTGATCCTTTAATATCTGGGTGTAGCAATAGTGATTAGTCAACCGCTAGTCCTGTTCTAGCCTTATCATTCTTTCCCCTATTACCCACTTTGAAAAAAATGAGTAACAAACAGTTTTCGTAGAAAAGTTGAGATACCTCCATTAGGAGGCCATATGCTCCACATTGGGAGCGGACATGGATAATAATAATAATATATCGTGAGACATAATATTTATGCATCAAAATCAATTATTAGCCTTTAAAAATAAATACCGTAATATATCTGGTTGATAAAAGATTATTAGAAATGATTTCAAATTTTAATTAAAAGCTATCACATTTTAACCTGACGCTAAATCTTGGTTATTCACCTCTCAAAACAAATGATTGTGAACCGAGTATCAAGAATTATTGGCTCCTTCCCAAAAACGGCATAGTTACTGAAACAATGGCTGAATTTCGCAAATTAATTAGTTGTTGCCTTGTTCGCGAAATTGTTGATGGACTGATTAATTACGATGAGATTATAATTATATCAGCTTGGCAAGTTTTAAGACTGTTCCAGAAATGCCAGTGACGTCGTTCCAAATTCAAAAATGAAAAACATTAATTTGTTAACATTGACGTGAGCCAGCTCCGTAGTTTTCATTTATACCAAATTCCCAGAGCTGTGGAGTCGGAGTAGCAGTCGAAGTCAGAGTCGTGGAGTCGCGATATTTTGGCCGGAGTCGGGGTCGTGGAGTCGTCTTTATTACACGAGTACACGTCCCTGCCAAATTCATATCATGAAATGGTATTTATTTATAGAGTGATGTTTGGTGACGTGTGCTACATTATGAATTCAATTTCTCTAATTAATTACTGCAAATTCGGTGTGGAACAACAAAATATTCTCGAAGACCACATGTTACTAACCGCTAATTTATAAGATCGTTTACTTTTGAAAACTTTGCCTCGAAAATATTTAAAGAACCATGAAAACATTACATACACATATATTTAAAAAATTCCAACAAATATCGGAAATAAGATCATAGGACTTCCTGGATAAAATGTCGCAACGCGTAAAAATCCGACTGTTTTCCAATTGATATTTTCTTGAAAAAAAATGAACAAACATTTGACTTGGGGAGCCAAATTACAAAAAACTACAAAAGTTATTTTTACTTGGCTTGACAGTAAAAATACACTAAAATAACATTGGGTTAAATATTCCATCTATTGATATACAATAATATTTATGTTAGTGTGGCATTTCAAAATGATTAAATTAAACTAAACGTTACGCCCATGAACATACAATTTTACTATATTTCAATGAAAAAAAGTGTACGTGACATTTGACAGCTACTTTCGTGTGTCATGCGTTTGCGGGGAAATCAATTATTTGCATCTAATATCAATCGCAATTTATCTGGTAAATGAAAGATAAAAATAATGCATGTTGATTCCACCAACGCCACCGGGTACCATGCTGATAATGGTCATAAACATCATACAGATATTAAAACTAGGGATTTCCAAAATGATTTTCCTATTCAGAGTAACGAAGCAACGATAAACTTTTACAAACGTTACAATAATATTATATTTTCCTAATTAAAACATGTATTTAACTTAGATAAAAAAAACAAATAAGATACTAGGTACCTACTATTATTAATATGGTGAGAAATAGTTTAGTTTAAATAAAAATATACACACTAGTACATCTTTGTTTATTTAATTAATTACTTAATCTACATTTTACATTTTTACGATAATTAATCAAAAATCATTATTTCAAAAATTTATCAAAATATATATTGATGTTCCTTATATGTTATAATTCTACATTCTTTAATTAAGTGAATATTATTAGTAGAATTGTTGTATGTATATTAAATGTTTATATTTAATTTAAGGGAAGCGTTGACGAAATACTGGCATTTGATGACTCGTTATTAGCTAACTGTTCTACGTCAAATTTATATCACAACAGAAGTTTATACCGCTTAATCGCAAGATATAATTATTTAAGAATCACTATATTCAAACTTCTATAAATATTTTACATCACAATACTGTTTTAAACAATTATTTATATTGATTATTTTCAAACAAATATGAAAATAGACCTATTTAATTTTTAATTTAGTTATAGGATCCCGACGCTATAATTTTGTATAAAGCCAAGCATAGTAAGTCTATAATTACGTTTTAAATGATCGTTCAAAACATTTTTTATTGCAATACGTTGTGCAAATTGCAGTATTGTAATGATCAAATCAGATTTGTGATGTTTACGCCGCATATGATTTGCTTATGTAATATTCCTCCACATCATCTGATGATAAATTTACTCGGTAAATATTATTCAAAAGTCAAACGGCTTACATCTACTTTATGCATAAATATTTGTCAACGTTTAAATTTAGAACATAATCATAAACACAATAATTATTGTGGAATAGAATAGATTATTAACAGGCAACATTATTTTTAAATGGGTTTTGAAATTGGAATCCAACTTAAATGTTTCAGCATTGGAATTATTTTATAGAGGAAGCCGGTTCGTATTGATTATTCCAGAGACAATAAAGTAGAGGGAAAGCGACTTGAATAATTTATTTGAAGCATGTGAAATAAATCAGAGACGCTTTACGGGTGAGAATAAAAGACATGCGGTAAATAATAGTAGGTACACGTGACGTCAATCATATTCATCACCTTCCACAGGTTTTGAAAGATACTATTAATTGCAAATTAAATAATAGTCCTATATTTTTAATTTGTGTGTGTATCTTATTTGAGGGGGCTTTCGTACTATTCTTTAAGATCACTGGTTCCCCAGCGGGCACTCCGGAGCCTCATATCGCGGACTGACAGAATAAATTGATTTAGATTCAATAGACGATTTTTTGCATACCAAAAAGTATACCAAATCGGAGATTACAAATTCCTCGGTGAGCTAAAAAAAAAAAAGGTCTTTCGGAGATATTCTAGGAAAATGTATACCAAACCGGGGATTTCAAATTCCTCGGTGAGCTAAAAAAAAAGGTCTTTCGGAGATATTCTGGGAAAAAGTATACAAAATTGGGGATTTCAAATTCCTCGGTGAGCTAAAAAACGAGTTTTGAGCTATTTGTCCCGGAATTGTCCCAGAAAAAGGTGGCAACCCTAATTATGCCATACGGATACGTCGTCAGTAAAACAAAAGTATAAAACAGTCAATAAAATAAAATAAAGGGCTGCCGTTGTATTGATTGAATAAGATCATATTTAATTTAAGCAAATTGTATTAAATTAAAAAATATTTTGTTTTTCTTGCTCGAAGCCTGTGTAAAAAAACTGCAACGATAAGCATTATGACAAAATGTCTTGGAATGTGTTTGTATCGCCTTTCTTTTAAATGCATTAAAATTCCTCAAGAGTTGAGAGACAGCATGGAATCATGTTACTATCGATAGAAATAGAACTGCAGTAAAATAACATTTTTAGCGTCGGCCGTCCGCATGTCTGGCACGATAGCTCGCTTTAGAACATCTAACTATAAAATACCATCAGTCTTTTGTTGTTATTTGATACGAATATAACATTTTGAAAAAGCAAATGAATTTTCGTTCGTTTTAAAATAATACTTAGGAATGAGGATAAGGGTGATAGTAACTATTTTTTTTACTCCAGAATGAATTTATCATAAAATTGATATAAATATCATAAGAATGTCGGTTTTATTTCCAAACCTTTGATTATTAAACGTGCTGTAAAATTGAGTCCGACCACGCCAAGTCCGTGGCGTAGTGGCCAACGTCGTTGACTTCCACGACTGATCTCACGGGCTCAAGTTCAAATACGAACAGATTTTTTTCAATCAGTATCTATTTAAAGCAATGATGAACAAACCGCGGCCCTTTTTCAATTTTGTGGCGGCCCTTAAATCTTTTTCTCAAACATATTTTTTTAATTAGTAAAAACACAATATTCCTTTGTACTTCATTCCACTTTATTTAATATTTACGAGCTCTGTTGACGATGCTCGTAATGAGCGAAACCGGTCCTGACATATTAAATAAAGTGGAATGAAGTACAAAGGAATATTGTGTTTTTACTAATATAATGCCTTTCCACCAAGTATTGACAGTGAACACCCTAAAAGTGATATTTTTTTAACGTAAAATATTTATTTAATAAATGTAAGTAAGCTTTTTCTTCAATGAAGGAGATTACATCGGTTCATAGAAACAGGTTTACAAATATTATGTCAAATTAAAAACAAATAGTTAAAAATTAACAAAGACTAAGAATGCATTCACTTATGAATTAAATATCAATGAAACGATTTTTAATAAGCAAGTCTTCATAATCCTTTTTTTTGCATGGCTTATTTATTTTCGAAATAACACGGTCAAAATGATATAATGAAATCTATTATTCATTTATCTTAATTCACTTAATCTTTTTTACACGGTTTTAAGGTTGTTTTACATGGAACGTACATATGTTCTGTATAAAAAAGGATTGAGCGTACTTTAAATCATTTTTTTCTTGGCAGCCCGAACCCACAAAAAAATGTTTTATGCGGCCCGCTAGAAGCTAAAGGTTGTGCATCACTGATTTAAAGGCATAGATGTTTGTCTAAAAAATTCTACCACTCTTTCAATTCTAAAATAACAAGTGCAATTAGTTAGGCACTAGTCCTGCCTTAGCCTTTTACCTACTCTCTTCTATAAAGAAAACGTTGTGCAGCTGAGTAGAAAATTTTCTGTTGAGATACCTCAATTAGGAGGTTATATGTTACACTTTACGAGTGGGCATAGTTTTTAAAAAGTTGAGTCTGTGGTAGGATATTACCGTTGAGATCGAGGAGAGCGAAAGAAATTATTTCTAGAGAATGTTCATCTATATTTTCTCAATATAATATAAGCTTAAGAGTGAGTCATACTCATTTCTATCAATAACACTCTGTTTAATATAAAAAACAGGTATGTTATAAATATTAAAAATTATTTGATGTAATTTTATTAGAAAAACAGTACTCTCTCAATCACGTAATGATCATGTTATTAGCTTATAATACTATCCATTTTCGCATTCGAACTAATAAAAATCGTCATATTGATCGATTGAGATTATTATTTTACAGCCACAGCGATTATAAAAATTTGCTATCGATTAATTGATTGTAATTGCTGATAAAAACATAATAAACAATTAATTCCAGTCATCATACCATGATATAATATGTTACTCTTCAGGCGTCGCACGTACTCAATAATTATTCGTATAATATTTATGACTAATGTATACCTGGAATATAGAAATGAATAATTTCATTGAGATAAGTCAACAAAAACTCTTTATAAAAAAGCACTTGGGTCAAAAATTTGTTATGCATGAAAATAATTCCGAGAACTGTGACCTTAAAAAGTGGATGTAATTGAAATTTACCGTTGAAGAAGAATTAAAGATTTCGTGGACGAATCCCAATTGAAAAAATATTTTTCTGTATTTGTAATGTAAGGTAATTTGCAATAATTTGTGAATGCATGTAACAATAAGAAACTATGCAACTACTTGAATGAACAATTGATTTCACAGGAAGTTGCATATCATATTGATGGCGAAACGTCCTGTCCGTGAGTAGATACTCTGACTCTCAATGGCAGATTTTATTGTCAAGTATTATATCGTTTGACATCATCAAACAAAATCTGAATAAATTTAGAATACTACCATTCGTTAAAAAAATATATATTGAAAGTTAGCACAGTAAAGACGTTCCTTCTTCTGCTCCTGTCGGTTGGATTAGTGGAACAATATCAAACATCCATAGATAATAACACCGATCGAGAGAAAAACGAAAATAAAAGACGATCGATTTTTTTTTTAAATTTGGAAAAAACAGACAAAACTACTGAACAAGGGACAATTTCTTTTCAAATATTTATTGCCATGACGAAAAACAAACATTTTCTATGATAATAGTTCTATATTATAAAAACGTATATTTACATAACGTCAAACAAACATTGAACATTCATCTTTTAAAAACTCTGTAACGTCTCGTAGGCAAGTGGCGTCACGCTGTAATCGTGAATTCTAGTAAATGATAATTTACTGATAATTAACATTGACTCATATTAATTATCAAACAATACAAAAATTTTCAAAAAGATTTCATTGTATTGTATTATAGTTATATCAAATTTTTATGCCTACTATTTATAGTGATCTTAATAAATTATCTTGCATAGAAACAGATCTCCTTAATCTATGCTCACATACTATGTATGAGCAGCATTTAAATTATACAACGAATCGACCCATACTTAAAAGTGGCAATCATCGTAAAATTAATCTTCGCTGCATTGATGTCGATGCGATAAGATGCAGCAGACCTTGGAAATTGCACTCGAATACATCAATTATGACATCGCTATATTACCCTACCCACCCATTTTCAATTGTGATTCATTGTTTATGTAGACATTAAGACTATTTGATTACAAATTAATTCTGCACATTCTGACATGCATTAGGGTTCAGTAAGTTTCATCAGATCTTTGAGTGATTAGGAAAAAAATATAGCAGAAAATTAAAATAAGATAGGTAAGTACGTGTTTCAACTACGTTTACAATATTCACGTAGGAACTATGATATGATTCGTAATAAATTTCGTTTGTTTACTAGTGCAATCACATCTGATTTAAGTATAGTTGCATGTTAGCAGTAGCATATAATGCATCTTTTTTCAACATGTATGCATATTTTTATTTCCACACAATACCATATTAAAAATTTTGTTCATGTTAACGGTATCAATTGACGTTTATTTTTATAAATCATGTCAACTCCCCATGCGGTCAACTGTCTAACTAATTCCTACAGAATATGTGTTTTTGCTTTGCTGTTAACTAAACATGATGTATGCTTAAGTGTTCTTTTCCTGTTAAGTCATTTATTTTTAATAATTACACCACTTCAAATTTAAAGTCATAAAAATATGTCATCAATTCTTAGGATTTTTATGCTATATCGCACTGTTCTTACATACGATTAGATTGTTGCGTGTGCTTTAAAACAAAAACAAAAAATGTATAACCTACGTGTGTAAGAATTTTTACTCTGCTCACTAACCAATGTGTTTTAGAGTTATAAAAAGCACTTAACACACTTTTTCAAACACATTTTGTTTCGTTTTAAAGCACACTTTTTACTTGAACGCAAGTGAAAGCACTTGTGTACAATGTCGGCTATTATGGGCGACAGCAGAGCCTGACGTTTCACTGCGAAAAATCGTTCAAGAATTTAGGTTCAAATTTTGCAACAGTGACATCTATTAATAAAAAAATATTATTAAATGTTTTTTGACAGATGTGATTGATTTGGACAAAATCTACATGTATTAGCATGTTTCAATTTTCAAACCAATTTAGTTGAAATGGGAAAGTCTTATTAAGTCTCTTCCACTTACATTCTTCTGCATTGGGTGGATTGCGCGCTACGAGTTGTTATTAAAAAAGTCTATATTTTATCAATTACAGGAATATTTAAAAAATCAAAACCATTTTTCTCAATACATGACTCAAAATCTGTACATTTTCACTCACCCTTAAGATTTAGCGCTCAGTACGTCGCTCAGATTGTTTTACGAGGATATTTTCATTGAATTTCAAAAAATAGTACAATCAATCCTGTTTTTATGCGGTTTTTTAGAAATGCATTTTTTTTAAATATGTATCATATTTTACGATATATAAAAATGTTAAATATTATATCGAGAGCATGTATCATTGTATTTTGGATAGAATAGAGAATGAATCATAAACACTACTGACATTTGGAAAAAAATAAGATTTTGGACCAGAAAACGATGACGAACTGGAAGAAATTCCAGTTCCTTCACTACGAAAATAATTCAAGAAGGTCTCCAACTTTCCAGTAAATTAGAAGATCATTTCATTCTAAATGATTCAAATTCAAGTTTCAACGATATCTTAAAAAATATATTTTTGAGTATGACAAACTGCATAACCAATTAATTAAAGAAAAAGAAAATCTGAACAAACCCTGTCACTAATTTCACTGTTAGAAAGAAACCATAGTTTTATAAAATTGATGCGCAGACTATTTCTTTCGAAAAAGAGTGATATAGAACCACATGCCTTAAAACACACTTAGAATCGTCATACAGTGACTGAATATTTTTACGCCGTGTTCTTCCCCTAATTTTCCTATAATTTGCGATTTAGAGTATATTTTAATTCGCTGTTTCAAAGTTATGCGGATTTTAAAATGTATGTAACGTATCCCCACTTTTTCAATGGAAGTCAAGTTTTTTGTATGCGATTTTTGGCATATTTGTATCGCTGTTTCAAAGTTATGCGGATTTTAAAATTCATGGAACGCATCTACCTCATAAAAACAGAATTGACTGTACAATATTTAAATGAAATAATTTCGTCTCGGTTAAAGAAATATTTTGTAAACATCAATTTAACATGCGGGCAGTTGCAGCAAAAGTATTATTTTTCGCTATTCGATTTATGAACAGTTAATTATTTACATCCGTCATTGGTCCGAAGAGACTTGTTATAAGCATTTTTTTTTTACTCTTATAACAGTCGCCATTTTATAAGACTTTGGATCTTCATATCCAAATAAATTAAAAATTATTTGACTAACAATAATTTTACATTAATCTGTGTTGTATTTTCTAAAACGCTCATTTATTTCATTATTATGGTTGCTATTGCCACCTTGCGGCATTTTCATTAACTAAGCACGGTACAATAATTTTTATCCCAGATTCAAGCCACGCGGAAAGCCCGGAGCAGTGACATCTAGTAGCAGAATTATAAATATTATTCAACGTGTATACAAAACTTGCTTTCGATTTCGGAAAATTTTGAATGGAGCGGAAGCGTGATGATTTGACTGAAAATCTTATTGATTAATTTAAATTAAATGATGTTAATTGTGAAAATATTAATGGATTAACATATTATATTTTATTTATTTCGTTTTCGACAACAATAACCATGGCTCGAGTTGATTGATATCAAGATTATGACGTCCGAATTAAGTTTTTTTAAGTTAATTTAGTAATAAAATAAAGAATTACTCACCTGCTTTCTTGTATCGCCAAAGTGACATACCAGAGCGTAAACATGATTGTAATGGAAATTACAAAAACTAGTGCAATATGTCTGAATATTTTTTGTTTTACAGGGATTGAATCTTTTTCTCCAGGTATTCCTTGATCTTTTAAATAGTCTTTCGGGTTAATATACACCTTTTTAGGTGTTTTCGATGTCACATTTAGGTCTCTTGGAACAGCTCGACGTCTACGTATGGTGATTCTGAAACCGCCACCGGGCGGTTTTCTGCGCTTGAATCGTGTATTATAAAATGCAACGTCTTAGAAACGGTTTTTGGTTTTGGCAGTCTGTTGAGATTTCACTGATGAAAAATGTTGAGCTGAAAATAACAAACGTTTTTTTATTAGTTGTTTTGCGTTTCACAAGTTTGAAATATGTATATATTTACATGCATCTGGTCCATCTTTGTATTGTATTTTTATCACCGTATATAAATGAACAATGGATTAATTTTGTAATTCTTATTTTTCGAATTTTGTAAACGCTATGTTTAAAGTAAACGTACACATGATTTAATACTTAAAACTGCTCAATGAAAGAGAAATGTAAAAATGATTTTAAAAAAGTGATTTATAAATATATGGGTACGAACAATACAACAAAAATTACAGATCTAATCTCTACAACATTATATCAAGTTTTAGCCAAATATTAATGCTTGACGCTCTAAAAAATGTATATTCAAATGATATGCGTATGTTTTTAAGAAATTAAAAAAATATGAAGTACATATTTCGGAAATTTATATGAATCTTCGAGAGATGAAGTGAGTAGTAAAATGGTTATAAGCAACCATTACAGTGTGTATAATATTTACTGATCTCACTTCACTTTTACTATACTTCAAGACATGTAGAATATCATAATGCGTCTAATTCATTTTATTCCTAAAATACCACATTGCTCAATTTACCTCTCAGGAACTCATATCATCTCGACAGGTATTTCTGATTTAATATTTATACTTTGGATGGAGACATACTTATAGAAAAATATCATTCTAAAATCTCTAAAACGAATCATATTAATTTTACAGGGCCATTTACTCTGGGTAGATTTTCAGTTGACGTTGCTGATTTAAAATGTTCGTCCTGATTGTTTGTTAAATAGACTTATAACTGGAAACCTATTTAATTTCTGTATTTACATAAGGTATTTCCTGTAGAAATATATGTCGTTTAAAATGATATTAAAAAATAAAATATACATTTGTACTAATTCTTACTTTTATTTATTAAGATAATGAACAGTTTCGCTCATGACAAGCATTATCAACTGATAATAAAATACTATTGTATAGTATTATTTATAAAAATCAAAATGAAATAAAAAATGTGTAATAAGCATTGGTATTGAAAATAATTAACAATGTATAGTTTATTTTTTGAATATAATGCATTTCTACCAAGTATTGATAGCGAACACCGTAAAAGTGATGACTGTATGTATTTTTGTGAAAGAATCATTTACGTAATTTATAAAAAAAACATACTCTGTTTCGTGTTATAAATTGTTGCACTTTATTATCGATATTTATTGAGAGGTACGGAATTAATCTTCTGTCTATCATGCGTGCAAAAATAATTTATTATTATCACACTTTATCTCTTATTTAAGACACGTCTTGTTTATTTATAAATGCAGTAAACGATGACTTTATTGCCTCATTTATTATTTTTAATTATTGCCATTTTAGATGAAAGAAGATGAATTTATTTGTTACGCAAGACGTGACATAACACTTAACGCATTTCGTCTAAACGAAACATAACTTAGTAAGTACATTTAACGTAGACTTCACAACAATTTTGCACATATTATACGCGAAGATTACAATTCGGCACGTGAAATAAGAATATTATTAATTTTAATGTCTATTCTTGTATTTTTTGAAAATGTCACAGTTATAGCAATATGTATATATTTATTGTGAAAATGTAAATAAAACTGCTACTAACCTCTTTATAAAGATGTGGTGTTATCCGGCCTGACACAACGTCTATACTGCTTATTGATCGTGAGTACTTTTCCTTGCAGCGGCAGCCACTGGTGGGTGGGTGTATAGGGTTGTAGGTATATAGGTCAGGAAAACAAGGGTGGTGTCTGTGCCAACGGACGCGGGAAATTCAGATCAAGTTTTCATCTGAATGATTCTGAATAAATTCTTTACTTTTCTTTAACATGTTTTATAGTATATACAATGTTTCTTCAAGTGTAAAATTAATTGTATGACAATATAATAGTTTAACTTTTTTAATAGATTTGCATTACTTATTTATAGCTTATCAATAGTATTTTTGATTTATGTTGGCTCAAAATTATTGATTTAATTGGCATTTACTTCGTAGAACTCCATTATAATAAGGTATAAAATATCAACGTATTTAGTTCTACGTTTTTTTATAAGATGAGTTTATAGCTATTTCGGCGTGCGCCATCGCCATCGTCAGAAATAGGTTTAATCTTGCATATACTCTATTGAGATTTTTACACTTGCAAAGCTTTTTCTATCAAATATATATATTGATCGGAACAATTTTTAATGTTATAAATAGTCAACATATTCATTGAATATGGTTGCATTTTTTAGATAGCACAAATAATTATATAACATTACATTTTGCGTGAAATGCTAATATTTATCGCCAAAAAATGGGCGTATAAAGTGTCAATGATTTTTTTAAAATAAATATATGCCATTTTTAAACGTTATCATATATTGTTGAGTATTTTTCTTACGGTGAATATTTGTATACACAGATTTCTTTGTAAATTTAAATCGTGCATAGTTTATTTATAAGTCGTCTTCATCTTCGCTTTAATTCAGCAACTAAGTAAGTAGGATGGGTCTGCATGCGCACAGAATTTAACCAGCAGTTGGAAGTTAAATATTTTAAGCATACCTCTTCTAAAATTGTCTCAACGCAAACGAAAATGAAAAGTTCAACTTCGTTTGCATGTGTTATGACTGAAAGTGGCGTATCAGGTAAGGGCTTTAATATTTACAGAAAGAAAGATTTCATTGGTGAAATGATGTGCATTTTTAATGGCGTCTTCCGGAATGTTAAATAGTTTTTTTCTATCTCAGTAAGGAAATCAATTCGACATAACAAAAGCAGTAAGTTTTAATCATCAAGTGAAGATACAATTTGTTTAATAAAAACTTAACGTTTCTTCAACCGCAATCGAGATATTAATCACGTGCTGTAATGTATTGTAATCAATATGTATATATTTTTTTTTAATTCCAACGTTGACGTTATCAGTAAATTATAGAGTTTTAATATTTCGTCATATAATCGTAGGTACCAGTTGATAACGCTCTTTACAAACGAAAACGGTCCGGGTCATATAAAATAGAAGTGGAAATAATAAAAAAAAGTGTTTTCTTTTTGATAACCATGGTTACAATTAAATTTTCTTAGTTACACTTTGCTGGCAAAGAGTTTTTAAGGTAATACAATAAGTTGAGAATAAGTTGGCGTCAAACGGAGAAAAGCTTTTTACTTTGATCACATTTTCCTCCGTGATCTAGTCCATCCAGTTTCCTAGAGATTGGTTTGAAAAGAAACGTAAGTGGCAGCAAATGAGTAGCAAGTAGACTTAAGGAAAAAAAATCATCTTGTTTGATTGTCATTTGTTATCAATAAGAAATTTATTATTTAAAATGTAATAAAGTCTTTAAATTAATTTTTAGTCAAATGAAATTTTCTGCTTGCTTTAAAATATCATATCTGAATTAATTTTAAGGTGCTATTTTTTATTTGTAATATTTGTAATGTTACGCTTTCATATTAGCATCCCAGTTGATCTCATTCCTTATTATTCTATTCTAATAACATTTATTCGTAAAAACTGAACTGGAAACAAGTGGCGATCTTGAGAAGTGACCTCCTATTTTTTTCAATAAAAAATGATAACAAACGTACTATTAATTTTGAACATTTTATTAAACGTTAACTTAATCATATATGTTAATATCGACATTAACTTTTTATTTTTTCAACTTTATTGGACATTCATTGCAAATTTAATTTTGAAATAGTAACTGCCAAATGGAGAATCGTTCTACGATTGCGTACAATTATTTAACCGTTTATTGACGAGATAACTCGTCTCTGGCGTGTTGAGCACGAAAAAAAAATACGAGATATCACGTCTGTGGTAAAATATTGAGTTAAAAAAACTAGTGCCATTTGTAAATTTGCTGTGGATGGAAGGGGGAGTTTTCTTTTGTTACTAATTACCTCCTCATTATACGAGGTGGTTGAATATTTAAGATGTGTAACAAATACAGTTGTACAGCTCTGTAAAAGAAAATGTACAATAAAACTCTGATGCAGATGCGTCTGTACGATTAGGGTTGTTAAAAATAATAATGAATTTTGAATAAATTTGGTATTTTGAGTTCATTTTAAATTTATGTAAAAGGAAAAAAATATTTTTTCCATATTTACAAATCGGCTGAAAAAATCATTTATAATAAATCTACAAAAATATAATTTATTTTTCGTTATATTTTTTCATTTATCAATTGAATTAATTAAATCGTTATAGTTTAACGTACATACATAATTTATTGTAAAATAGACTAGGGATAATCAAAGATTTTCTTAGTGTAGTTGCCTATTAGTGGAAAGTTTTATGCAAGCAATTTTCAGGCAAGTAATGCATTGAATAATATTATCCTATAGGCCGGTGGTTTACAACCTTTATGTTACTGCGCCTCCCTTTTAAGATAATTGCGTTAAAATCATATGAATGCACAAACAAACGTAACAGCCAGACATTATTGGAATATAAAAGACGTATCTAATAGTTACCGTCTAAAAGTGTCAAACGCCGTTCTCTTTGGTGACAGGAATCTCGTTCAAAGTAGTGCTGCAAAGGGCATGCAACTCTGCACACCTTTAAATAACTAAAATAAACAAAATTAATGTCTTGGTATTCCACCGGATGTATTAACATCAGCAGATATGAGAACCATCTTCATATTTATTTCAGACAAAGATTTATAAAATGCTTTTATGTTAATCGGCAAACATTTTGTTTATTTTTTGTTCTGTTTAAGCCTTTCATGTATTATATCAATAATAGTTTTCATTAAATTTTATCAATTAACATAGTTGAAGTAACGGCATTTTCTCAGAGAAGTATATACAGAGTACAGACTTTCTTGTGAAAACTATCAAGCTGCCTTTGTCAGGCGGAGAGGTGCAAAAACATTTTTTTTTTTAAATCTTGAAAGAAATAATATTTCAGAATTTGCAATTATACATTTTATGAAAACAATGACGAATCTAATAAAAATACTTATTTATAAATATTCCATCAAGCGATAGTTAAGCATTTTCAATTTTAATTTGAGATCTAAGACATGGGTGTTTGTGAAGTTAATTTTCCTTGAGTTAATCTCATGTGACTTTCAAAAATTCTCATCGAGTATATCTCGTATGATCTTTCAACATTAAAATATTTGACGCATTGGCGTAAGCTGTAATTAGGGCATCCAATCCCGGGATCCGGGATCCCGTTCAATTTTCTGATCCCGAAATCCCGGGATTGACATGGTCGCGATCCCGGGATTTCGGGATTGAGAAATTTTGAGTAAATCTCGAAAAGTGAGATGAAATTGGCAAATTGTCGATTCTAATTTCCCCGGTGAGCTAAAAAAAAAAAAAACGAGGTTTCGTGAGAATTCGGGGAAAAAGTATACCAAATTGAGGATTTCAAATTCCTCGGTGAGCTAAAAAAAAAAAAAAACGAGGTTTCGTGAGAATCCTAGGAAAAAGTATACCAAATCGGAGATTTCAAATTCCTCGGTAAATTTATCTCAATCCCGAAATCCCGGGATTGGAAAAAGGCTCCGGGATTGGATACCCTAGCTGTAATGTCAAATACTTTTTTTTTTAAATTAAAAAAAAAAAAAAAAAAGCTCCGTTAATTACTAATAATATTCTTATGTTTACCACGTAGACAAAGTTACTTAGTAGTCATTATTTTTTAAATACAAACGGACACGTTTTTTAGCAGGGTTGTCAAAAATATAAAAGAGAAATAAAAACAAAGATTATTATAAAATGTTTATTTTCACATGGACACTATAACTATTATAAAACTGTTAACATTTGTAAATGATATTACTAATTATTTAAAATTAATAAATTGAAAGTTTCGCAAGCTTAAAAAATACAAAACTGTATCCTTGTCCTCTACGGCTAATTTTAGGTTTCAGTAGAATCAATTTGATATCAGACCTAAAAACTATTGACAATTAATCATCAACGATGGGCCAGTAAAAAGCTCTATCAACAAACATCATTAGAGAAATAGTATTAATTTCAATATATATCGGTGATTTCTAAAATTTTACTCATAAACATATTATATGTATATAATTTGCATTTTGTATGCCATCCAATTAGACTTGAATGAACCATAAGGCTTAATTACATGTCAAATTTTCTCTACAAACTAAAATCTGTTTTTTTACCAGTTGAATCATTAGAGAAAATTTAATTGGTATTAGAAGCGACATACCCAGGATTTATTTTGACTAAAATGATTTTTTTCGGTGTACAGCTTTAAGGGTTTTTGTTGATACTTACTTTTTTTTTTGAATTCATGTCCTTTTTCAGGCTTAATTATTATCCATACATTACTTAATTAATTAATTAATTAATTACTTCTTTTTTTTGAGGCAGCAAGAAGACTGGCGAGGGACAGAGAATCTCTGAGGAACCATGTGATGGCCATATGCTCCGACTAAGGGGCGCATATGAGAAAAAATACTACTTTAGTCCTTGTAACGTTTAGCTGTGATCCTTCTTCAATATATTGGTTCATTCGCAGGCATTTCCAAACTTTTAAATTAAGCATATTTTTTACAAGAAACTGTATATTTACAACTTCGGTTTATTGTGTATTAAAAGACGAGACTAAAAATTATTATTTTTTAAGAAGTGGCAACACTGTTCAAAAGTTTCTTCTTGATTCCAATTGGACAGTTCACTTATATTTCTTTCTTCTATAAAAATACATTTATTTAGCACAGGTATTTTAAATCAAATTGCAATTAAATATGTCTGAAAAAAATACTACACTGTGATAATTTAATAATTAGTGCTCCACAGTCCACACTAAAAGTTACAGTGTACAATAAAAGAACAAAATAGCTTTCACTGAAGTATATTTGTCTATGGCTGTTACTAGGGTTTGTATTACCGGTAAATTATCGAAAACTGACCTTCGGTAAATACCAGCAAATGAGAAAAATGACCGGTAATAACCGAATATTATTTAATCACGAATGAACTCCAGATACAGGCAGTGACCTAGCAAGGGAGGTGAGGCAGGGTCGGACCTTTTTAGGGGCGGCATTTTCAAAAATGTGAACAATATTTTTCGAGAAATTTTTTTTTTAAAATAAAAAAAATTACGCCACCTGTAGTAAAAACTTCTAGTTCATAAATACAAAATAGAAGTGACGTGAAAACAAAACGAGAGGAAATTTTCGGGGCGGAAATTTCAAGGACCGCCCCGGGTGGCAGGAGCCCTTCCTATACCACTGGATACAGGCATATTATAAGAAAATATTATTGCAAATATGCATTCGAAATGTGGAGTTTTATTCTTCAATTCAAGAATCATTGAAATACTTACATATTGTAATCGTAACTGATCGACCGGTGTTTTCTGTCACACATCATCAAAACGAAATTACTCTGCATAATTAATTATATAATTAAATGTTGAAAAAATACATACATGTTTGGTTATATTTTCTTTATCGGTTGTGTATTGTCAGTCTCGTTTTTTTTTTTTCTTAATATCCTACAGATAAGTTGACTGTACATCAAACTATAATGTATTGAATCAAAACGATCGTTTTCATCTGCGGGAAAAATATTTTTATAATTCAAGATAATTCTTAATGATGAAAGAATTAATTTCTTTTATGAAGGCAAATTTTCATTCCTAAAATTGCTTAGTTATTTTATGAAATTTTAATTATAAATTTAAGTAGTAGCGTAGCAAGGGGAGTGTGGCAGGGGTGGACCGCCCCAGGCGGCACATTTTTGGAGGCGACATTTTCAAAAATAAGTACAATATTTTTCGAGAATTTATGTTCATACATAAAAAAAATTAAGCCGCCTCTTGTAAAAACTCTTTTTTCATAGTTAAAATTATTAGAAGATATAAAAACAAAAGTAGACTAAATATTGGGGGCGGCAAATTCAAGTACCACCCCGGGCGCAGAACCCCTTCCTACGACACTGATCTTAAGTATGTATTGAATGTATTAATCCATCAATAAGTCTATGGATAACTTCTCACCAAATTAACCAAGCTTGATGTGGCATATACCAATAACATACATATTGTATATCACTCATTTCTATCTCTATAGAATATTTTTAACTATTTAAGTTTCATTCTAAAACCCAGTTTTTAGTAAATCATCATATACCGGATAGTATACTTTTTTTCCGTTAAATTATCGGCTAGGGATTGATCGTAACGGGGGGAATTATTTACCGGTAATTGAAATTTTACGGTAAATAGCAAGCCATATCTGTCGTTTATTTGTGAAGTCAAATTATGATGTCAATAGTCTATGGTCGCACGATTGCGAAGTTAGCTGCATACGATTTTTCGGTGTTGCTATATTATAAATAAATATTAATTTTGCATAGTATTATCATACACCCGATGCTATTTTGCAAGTTTTTTTGCATTGGCTCAAATAAACTTGGCTTAAAAATAATCACCGACTATTTTTTATACACTGAAACCAAATAAAAACACGTATTTTGTCAATACAATTGCGTTGGACTGTCGCCTATATATTCATAATTACATTAACATATAAAACGTATAGCACTAATATTATTCGGGATATTCCCAAAGATGTCTCTTATTAAATATTTACAGCGGTGAGAATGAATGTCGCCACCGAAAAAAGTAGTAAGCGATACTGAATACATACACTTATAAATGTTAAATTTAATTTAAATTTTAAACTATGTTATTTTTATGTATGTATCACGTGTAACTGCAAATATTTTTTTTGTATAAATAAATAAGATTTATTTTTATTTTCAAGAATTTTGTATTTTGAGTTGATTTTAAGTAATAAAACCCACAGTTTTTGTCGAGCACCTTATTTTTGTTTTGCACAATAGTCTTTGGAACGTATCCCCCGTTCAAAAAGCGGATAGGGCTTGCGTATTTTTTTTTACCATGTCCGCTCCCAATGTGGAGCATATAGACTCCTAATGGAGTTTATCTCAACAGAAGTGTTTCTACGAGAACTGCTTGTTACTCAGTTGCTCAACCTCTCTTTTTCCGAAGAGAGTAGGAATAGAAGGAAAGGGCTAGGACAGGACTAGTGGTTAGGTAAGGTTAGGTTAGATTACCGCTCTCGATACGCCCCGTTCACAGGATAGGATGGGTGGGAGGGGGGAATTCAAGACATCTTAATCACAACAAGACATCACATACATCCATGCCTTCGAACAGAAATTCATAAATCGATTGAAAAATCAATTTATAAAACTGCCCGTACTGGGGTTCGAACCCGTGCCCTCCGTCGCGGTAGCCAACTATGTTGACCACTCGACCACACAGGCGACAAATATCGACTTATACCCATTTAAAAAAAATGCATTCAAACCACAATAATCCAAAGTGTTGCCACTGCATGCTAGGTTGACTAAAGTTGACCCTATTGTATACATATGTATCTATAAATCTATATGTAAAAATCTTTGGAGTCGGAGTCGGAGACTTTTTTATTTCAAAGCCGGAGTCGGAGTTAAAGTTGTCCTTTTTTTACCCAACTCCACAGCCCTGTATGACATTACAAACACCCACGCCTTCGAACAGATATCGATAAATCGATTTAAAACAATTATGTTCGTACTGGGATTGGAACCCGTGATATCCGTCACGGAGGCCAACGACGTTGACTGTTACGCCACGGATCCGACTGAAGTCAGCGACGGTGATAATACCTTCAACATAACTCGTGTCCATATAGAACGGGCGATAAACATTTATTCTTCTTAATTCGCAAATCTTATCATATATTACATATCTTATCATATCCTGCAGTTGCTAATACGAATACAACTGTGTGTGTAACTCATGTGTATGACTATTCAAGCAAATATTTTTTTTTTTGTAAATGTTGATTATTCAATTAGTATTGTTTTTTTGTCCTATTAGAAGTCCATAATCCAGTGTTTTTTTTAAAAAAAAAAAGGTGCCGGAACGAAAATCATGTCAAGCTTTTTTCTAAGACATTTTTGTTATCAATGTAGAGGATTTGGCTTCCTAATAGAGTTATCTCAACATAACTTCTTACGAGAACTGATTGTTTATCAGTTGCTCAGCCACTTTTTTAAAAGATTGTAAGGATAGAAAGATAGGACTGGTACAGGACTAGTAGTTGACTAATCACACTCGGTTACCATGTAGATATTAGGATTTAAGAATAAAAGGGAAAGATATCACAAATACCAACGCCTTCGAACAAAAATCGATCTTGTAGACCTAATCTTAGTTCTGATAATTCTTTTTTTTTATTTTTTCGGGAGGTTATGATTTAAAAAATATTTTCAAACGTATTTCGCCATAAAAATAAATTTATGCGAACATTGATTTGAAACATTAAACGTGTCGAGAAAAAAGGTGCCGGGACGCCGTTCCACCGCGTTACATGGGAAAACAACACTGCCATAATCTATTTTTTTGAGCTTAAGCCCGAAAAAAATATTGTGACACTGGACATGAGTCATGACTACCAACAGTTAATAGAATCAGCGTAAGGGATGAATGATCGCATAGTAATGTGAAAAAATGATAATGCGATAAAAGCATGTATTTCAATTTTTTTTTTTTTTAATTAGTAGATATGAATTTTGAAGACAGCGGGTTCAACAGTTGTCTCAAACCGTCCATTTTTTTTTCAACGACTGCCTTGCTTACTTTTAAGTATAATAAGTAGTAATCGTATAATATAATATAACATTAAATATTGTATTGGAGTGACTGCAATTTTATTTTGACATCAAGGGCTGTGTCAAATGATTCATTCAAGTATTTTTTTCTTAGACACACCCAACTTTCAATATATATTTGTTATCAATATAAGAGTCATTGTCAGTGCAAAGATTTGATAACGCAAGGCAGCACCGACAACGAATCAATGTCTCTTGAGCATTGACGTAACAAGGTGGGCAGCATTTTCGAATAGAAAGTAGAAAATTTCTGACGGTGTAAACAAATAAATGATGTTTTCTATGCATAATGAATGCAAGCTATTTTCTCTTTACTAGGCATTTAAACGTATAATTTGTACTTTGTAACTCGCTGGCAAAATATGAAGTTTTGTAGGAAAATATTTCGTTTATACATATTTTACATAAATTCCTACAAAAAATAAAGATTTTTTCTCAAACGTAATAAACGAAAATAACATAAACAAACTTGCGACATGATTCTTCAATATCAATTATTAATAAAATGTAAAATTTTCAAATGAAAAAATAGTGTATTTTTCAAAAACTTAAAATAAAAAAAAAATACCAACAGTTGCGGCTCATTCCTTCAGTTAGTAAGATTTAATGGTAAAAATATATTTAATCTATTAAATTAAATTAAATTAATCTAGTAAATGAGTTTAAAAAATGATAAAATTGGGGAGTAGCAAAATCAAGGTCCACCCCATGAGGCATAGCCTCTTTCTACGCCACTGCTTTAAAGATCACGGGTCGGTCATTAAATGAAACACATTTTTTTTTCTAATTCCACAATTTTATGAAACGATCAAGACTACTAGGTATTTAAATAGTATTATTTGCTTTCATTATTTTTGATTACGAACTGTAAGCATTGTATTTTTTATATAATGTTCAATTTACATTGTTTTACGAACAAATCCATCTTTAAGTTTTTTAAGATACAACTTTCTACATTCCATGTCATCAGCAGGACGGAAAAAGGCAATCCATTCAGGTCCGCTTACGAAAAATCTTTTTGCTTTGATGTAGTTCTGCAACAGAAAATACAAGATCATAACATGTAATTTCATTCAATAGAACAAAAGTATAATGGAACGAGGGAAGGTAGTTGGCGATTTACAGACAATCCTCCAAATCATTATTCCCCAAATGGGGGTCGTGGGCTTTGTCATAGCGGCCCGTGAGCTGCCTAGTCAAATCACATATATATTTATGAAAATGCAATTTCGCAACTACTACAGTTGCCAAACTTACGCCTGTTTTTAATGAGGGTGATTGTTTGATTATTAATAATTCAAGCAAAACAGACAACACATTGATTTCCACATTGTCTGTATTACGTTATACTTTTCATTTAATAAATACACGTGATAAAAGTTTTATATATATTTATACTCGAACAGTTAATTGGATGTAAGAGATTTTTTTTTCAAAAACATCAATGGTTACCATGCGGCGCACTAGAGTAGCGGTCGGCAAACTTTTTGGGCTCACAGACCACTAAATTCACAATTGTAATCCAGCGGACTACTAACTGGACTTATGTGTTAAATATTACATATTGAAATAAAAGTGATCAAATGCATCTAAAAATGCAACAAGTTCATAAAATAATGTCAGATTTCTCTGCGAACCACACTTTGCCGACCGCTGCACTAGAGTATCCTGGTACTGGTTTCAGAGCATTTCAGAGCACCGATACTCGGTACAATGAAATGTTAAGATATGTATATTTAAAACACGTGTATTTTACAAATAAGATTATTTATAATTTAAAGTTAAGACCGAAATGTAATAGAAATAAATAGTTCTGTACAATGGATAGTGATCTAAATTAATTTTTGATAATGATTATCTTAGATAAAACTTTGAATTTATTGTTAGTGACTGATTAAGTTCTGAAGGAGGGATAGTGATTAATTATATATTATATCTATATATTAATACTCGATAATGTCCGTCCGTCTGAATGATTGTCCGCGATTTTCCCTCCCCCTCCTCCGCCCCAGCCCCGCTGTCGCCATTTTTTTATTCATACCAAATACATACTTTTTTCGTTTGTATATGGTCGCGATTTCACCTTTTCGATGACGTCAAGAAAGACGGTCCCCCTCCCCCCCATCCTGCCCCGCTGTCGTCATTAATTCATTTCTTCATTTTTCTCTGACGTCATGAGTGAATTTTTGAAATCATGACATTTTTATTTTATTATGTGTAAAAACAATTAATTTTCAAAAAATATTCTCTCAAGCTGTGGGATTCGATACCATGCCCCAATTTTCATGCGCGACGTTCGGACACCTAACACACTGCTCCACAAGTCCAGTTGATGGTTACGAAAAAAAAACTCTATTTAAAGTTTTAGTTAACTAATAATGACATCTGTGGGTGAAATCTTGCACTAAACGAATTTGACCGTTCTGCAGCGTTTTGAGAGGCTATATAAGTCTGCTCAATTATATATAATAATTTAATATATAATAATTTAATTAACTATTTATTTATATATATACGAAAAATGGTTGTTAGCAAGCTTAAACATTATTCCAAATATTAAATAATTTACGAGGTCTATTTCTGCTAATACGAAAAATAGTTGTTAGCAAACTTAAACATTATTCCAAAAATTAAGTAAATAACAAGGACTATTTTTGCTACTATGAAAAATGGTTGTTAGCAAACTTAAACATTATTCCAAAAATTAAATAATTTACGAGGTCTATTTCTGCTAATAGGAAAAATAATTGTTAGCAAACTTAAACATTATTCCAAAAATTAAGTAATTTACAAGGACTATTTTTGCTACTATGAAAAATGGTTGTTAGCAAACTTAAACATTATTCCAAAAATTAAATAATTTACGAGGTCTATTTCTGCTAATAGGAAAAATAATTGTTAGCAAACTTAAACATTATTCCAAAAATTAAGTAATTTACAAGGACTATTTTTGCTACTATGAAAAATGGTTGTTAGCAAACTTAAACATTATTCCAAAAATAAAATAATTTACGAGGTCTATTTCTGCTAATAGGAAAAATAATTGTTAGCAAACTTAAACATTATTCCAAAAATTAAGTCATTTACAAGGACTATTTTTGCTACTATGAAAAATGGTTGTTAGCAAACTTAAACATTATTCCAAAAATTCAATAATTTACGAGGTCTATTTCTGCTAATACGAAAAATAATTGTTAGCAAACTTAAACATTATTCCAAAAATTAAGTAATTTACAAGGACTATTTTTGCTACTATGAAAAATGGTTGTTAGCAAACTTAAACATTATTCCAAAAATTCAATAATTTACGAGGTCTATTTCTGCTAATAGGAAAAATAATTGTTAGCAAACTTAAACATTATTCCAAAAATTAAGTAATTTACAAGGACTATTTTTGCTACTATGAAAAATGGTTGTTAGCAAACTTAAACATTATTCCAAAAATTCAATTATTTACGAGGTCTATTTCTGCTAATAGGAAAAATAATTGTTAGCAAACTTAAACATTATTCCAAAAATTAAGTAATTTACAAGGACTTTTTTTGTTACTACGAAAAATAGTTAACAAACTTAAACATTATTCCAAAAATTCAATAACTTACGAAATTTCTGCTATTACGAAAAATAGTTGTTGGCAAACTAGAACATGATTCCAAAAATAAATAATTTACAATTTAAATACTGCAGGGCAGGGCTGTCGATATACGCCCCCAGATATATTTCTTTTACTATAAGAATTTCTGGATTATTCAATAAATAGGTTAGTAATTTATTTTTGACGCCTGTAAATTTTCTGACTACTTAAAAATGCAACAAAAATCCCCCCGTTGAGGTCAACGGGCTTACAGCTAGTTGTGTATTAATTGTTTTCTACAGTGTCGATACTTACATTTGCATCTAGAGTAAATCGATGATATAACCCACTCGGAACCACGAC